>OZ018393.1:33903049-34072049 GCA_963969525.1 Ontholestes murinus | reverse complement strand
TGAATTGTTTCAGCTTTATTATTGTCAGATATTAATAGACTGTTATCGTCCGCGTATGCTGTAATAAATATATTTTGCTCACTAATAACTTTAGGTAGCTCATTAACGTATATGATGAATAGTAATGGACCTAAAATACTACCTTGGGGAATACCTACATTTATTGTTTTTAAATCTGATATATTATCTCCGATTTTTGTTCTATGCGTTCTATTACTTAAATATGAATTTATTAATTTTTGGCCTAGGCCTCTTACCCCATAAGTTTTTCAAGAATAATTTTATGACTTACGGTATCGAAAGCCTTCGATAAGTCAAGAAAAAATCCTAATGGCATCTCTGACTTCTCGAAGCATTCATGATTTTAGATATATAATCAAAAATGACTGTGTTCGTTGATTTGTGTTTCATGAAACCATTAATAAGTCTCGTGAAAAATAATTAACACACCAGAAGTACGGTTTTGCGTGACAACTTAAAAGAACAAATTGGCAATATACGGAAATAATTGATTACATATACAAACAAATTAAATAGGTTATTCATGAATCAACGACTAAGGAATTTACATGTAGTATGTAAATGTTATAAATAAATATACATTACACTAATCTTAATATTTACTCTTGTGATATTATTTTTCTCTTAATGTTTCTGTTCGCTTTTGTTTGTGTTAAATAAATTCGTAAGGTAAATACTTTAATATTAAATTATAAAGACTGGCTATTTTTAACTCTTAAGACTGACTCTCAAGACTTACTGTTTAAGACTGAATCTTTAAGTGATAATAGTTGTAATATGAAACTGTAATTAGCAAGTATAACATTGAGAACAATTTCTAGAAAATAAATGAGAAAAATATTTATTTATCGTTAATGTGTTTTGGACTGGACCTTAATGGTATTTACGAATTTTTAAAAAAAGAGAAACGCAGAAAATATTTGAAAATGTATGAAAATATATGCGTAGAGAATTAAGAATTAATTATACATATAACAATAAACTGTCTTAAAGTCCTTAACTTCGTTGAAGAAAATTAACTAATAATTTAAAAGTATGAAAACATTTCGTAAATCTACAACAATGAGTCTTACACTACAAATCACATCATCCACGTATTTGAAAGTGATTAAATAGTTTTATTTATATAAAAGTTTCAATATTTAACAGCCTCATTAATAAATTATTTGAAACAATCCAGTGACGGAGAATTGGCTAAATGGTATTTCAAACTACTACTGAAGAACAAAACGTGTGAACAAAACATCTGGTTCGAAAATCAGTGCAAAGAAAACAGTATTACTCCACAACACAGCCAAAACGCGGTGAACAGCCAAAACATAGGACAAGGTGGTTACTCGGCCAAAATCGCCATACTCTATATGAGAAGAGATATGTCGTCTGCTTATTTAAAGGTATGTGATAGTGAATTAGCAAGTAGACTACAAAATGTTGAGTTTGATATTATATTTTTATCTATCAATATAATAAGACATTCTGAAAAAGTAGGATTTATAGAGATAAACTTAAAAGGTTAATCAAACAAAAATCAACTTATCAAGAAACAGAACAATATATTCAGGAACACATTTTTTTCAATAGATCCATTAACTTAACAAAGTAAATTTCAATAAAAAATACATAGCATTATTAGAAATGGATTTTAAATACAACATAAAACAAAATCAAAATACTAAAGCAATTAAATTGTTACCAGAACTTGCTTTAAATAAAACGTAATAATTTATTGGTAAAATATAAATTTGCTAATTACCTAAAAAAATATTAACAATACCAAATGTGATTATTATAATAACACCGAAATCTATTATGCAACTTTCAAAACTACATAATTTAATTTTCACTAAAGCTGATAAAGGAAACACGGTAATCGCTATAGATAAAAATGAATACATTAAACAAATTAAAACTTGTTTCTCAGATAATGAAATCACAATAATTAGTAAAGATCCGACTAAACAGTTCAAAAAATTAAAAACATGATTAAATAACTCTAGCGCGTTCTTCTACGAAAAATTACTTTTTGACAAATATGAATCCGCAATCCTCCAAATTACATTGATTAATCAAACTTCACAAAGAGAACAGCCCAATAAGACCAGCTGTGTCATACGTCAATGCCCCAACTAGCTAAGAAGTTAAACAATATTATTATAGAACATACTAAATTTAAACCAAAAATTTTAATCAAAAATAGCCTATAATTAATTAATTAAATCAAAGATATACATTTACCTGACAATACAAAACTAGTATCATTTGATGTTAAGAATTTATTCACGAACTTGCCTCCGGCCGAAGTTTCCACAATAATTAAAGATAGGCTAATAAAAATAATACAAACTCTATAATAAAATCAGAAATTCTAAACCTCCTGTAAATCTGCCTGTCACAGAATTATTTACAGTTTGACAATAAATGTTTTCGTCATAACGAAGGCTTACCCACTAAGCCCCCTGATATCGGAAACATTTATGGATAACTTTGAACAAGAATTATCTGAATTACCGGTCTTTTAAAAATGTGTTTATTGGTACGTCGTTGATGTGATATTAGCATTTAATGGCACCGACAGACAATTAGATTCGTTTTTACATTTATTAAACATACAACATAAAAAATACAATTTACAAAGGAAATAGAAGTTAATTATTCCATTAACTTCTTATATTTAACGATAAAAAGAATTAATAACAAACACCATTTTTCGATTAATTATAAATCCGTGATTGGATACAAATTAGCAGCTTTTCATAGCTTTTCATAGTGTGATACATAGGTTATTAGAAGTTCCAAAGTAATTTTGAAAAATAATTTAAAAAAATAATAGTATTTCAAATTGCATACAAAAACGGTTTTAAAAAGTAAGAATAAAAAAAAGATTACATAAAAAACAAAGAAATAAATTAATTCATTCCATGTATCCTATTACAAAAGATAATTCCACGAAAAATTACACTTCTTTAACATTCACAGGAAAAATAGTATTCAAATCGGAAAAATGTTAGAAAAATTAAATATTAATGTCGCCTAATTTCACGGGAAACTAGAACGATTCAGCGCTTTCTCATAAATGCACTTTTTTTCATTAAAGGAAGATATATTTATTATTCAAATAAATCATACTCAGATGAAGTTCATATTTATTTTATATTTCTTTTAATAATAAATCATTGAATTTTGATAAGAAAATTGATGAGCCTTGGGCACTTATTGTGTTTGGCGAACGTAAGGGTAGTACGCATAATTATATATCAATACCATAGAGGATTAAGGGGCATGAACAGCAAACACTTTAGGGCGCTGAAAAGTGTATTTATGTGTATGTGATCGACCCCTACACCATTCTTCATTGATGTATGCTGCATGTTAACTTTAAAAAATAATATTAATTATAATCCAATTTTTATTTAAAAAATGTCAACTTGCAATAAGAAAGGGGCGAAATGGATGTGGATGACTCCACTTGGCCATGCATAAAGAAAACTCCCTTTTTGGCCCCAATCGGCATTTTATAAAGATCGGGCGGGCGCTGTGTTAGTATCAACAAACCATTAAACATGACAGGCCCTAATATTTATGACAGAGAGTGAGCCGAGAGTGAATGGTGTTGTATTACCGCTTCTTGAAGTAGATACGGTCTGCCGTATACCCAAAAATTGGTATATTATTTCAAAGGAAATGTTACATTGATTTTATCAAAAAATAATCATATAATATTTATATTATACTAATTTTTCAGGTATTTGCTTAAAATTAATTTCGGATATTGATTTTACGCAAAGTTATTACAATATTATTACCAGCTGAATGCAGGGCGGAAATAAATCAGCTTATTTAAATTAAATAACAAATATTTATTATTTGGTTATTAAACGATTTTCAGTTTTGAAATGTTCTGAAATTTTTTTATATGATTGATGGTAAAAGCTATTACTTTTTTATGCGTCTTGGAACATTAAAAGAAAGTTTACAGTTATCTGAAAACGAATCGTGTGTGTCAGTACTAATTAACCGGGTGTTCCTCAGTGATAAAACACAATATGTAAAGATTGATAACCATATATCGAATGTAATTATTGTTTCTTCTGGTGTACAGCAGGATTCCCACAGTGGGCCCTTATAATTTTTATTATTTATTAATGTTTCATCTCATTTAGTTTCATGTAATTTTCTTATTTACGCTTCAATATTTAAAAATTACATTTTCGCGCAAAAGGAATTGTATTGTTTTCGACTATCGTATAAATAATTTAATAAATAGTAAAAATAAATGTTTAAGTCTGTGTATGTACCGCGCGCGCATATTACTATATTGCTATTTTTGTAATCTTTTAACACTCTATCTGTACATTTGCATAGATTAGGTCATTTAATTAGAATGCGTTTTAATTCTCTATTCTACAAATTAGATTTGATTAGATAGTATACTTATTATGTTTCGTATATGTATTTATCACGTTCTTGAATCTAGTTATAATTTAGCATTTTCCATTATAGTACTACTTATTATTTTGTGCATTATGTAAAAAGTTGATCACGTTAATAAATATTACTACTATTATAATAATAAATTATTAATATTAATATCTTGCTTTAAAATAATTAAAAATGTACTATGAATAGGTGATTTTTTGTTCTTTTATCAAGGCTAATTCAATTTGTTTGTCGGGAAATAGTTACTTCGGTTTTCTCTTATGTAAAGTACGAAAGCATCTTTCAAAATTTTGAATAGTCTAATAATTGTAATTTAACTAGATACAGTTTTCTAATTTTGTACAAAATAAATAAGAAATAGTAAAATGACTTACTCTGCTTATCAACTGTACCTTTAAGTTAACTCGTTTTAACAAGAATAGTGAGTATGTGCCTTTGAACTCTGTAATTTTAGAACGCTTGTACTTTTCAAAGCACTGAACTTTTTCTTTTGTGGTGTAAGCTTGTAAAACTCAAATGGTATATAATAAAAACCCTTACTCGGTAAAGAATTTATGTTACCTTTATAACAGATGTGTACGGCAAAAAAATATATGTTCATCAATTTGTTCCACTCGAAAATTCAAAAATATACCATTTTACATTTCATTATAGTTGCACCCTTTAGTATTATATTTTATATACAATTGGAGTAATTTAAAATTATCAGTTTATTTTACGAAAATACAAATTAAATAATGTAACACATAAACATCTATAAAATAGCTATCGACTATAGGTCATTTCATCCTTTCAAAATATCTTTATTAACTTTTAGAACTATTTAAAAATAATCAATAATTTTTATTCTTTATCTTCATAATAACTCCAATGTTATTTAATTTAATTTTATATTTAGCTATTTTTAAGGATTTGATATTTCTGTAAATCATTATTATGACGTGTTCGATTCAAGTTATGTTATGTTATAAAACGTACAATTGTTTTTAGCAGCTTTATTTTGTAAGTAAAATTGTATAAATTTGTTAAGAATACGGTTTTATTTGTATCTATTAATTTAATATAAATAAAACGGCTTTAAAGTATTAATTATACATTCTTCGTTATTGTTGATGATTTTATTTTATAATGTAAAGAACATGATATCATACATATACTATTATTACATTTTTTAATGAAAAAAGAAATAATCAAATTCTATCCATATAATAGTAAATGCGATTTTAAATTTACTAGCATATACAAATAACAATTGCATTGTATATAATACTGGGCACTTAAACTCGATGGTTCTGCTATAGTTGTCCCAAAGATATAAGGCGTTTATGGCCTTTCACCGCTTGACTGCCTTAATAAGTTAAGGGTCATCATATCGTAAAACCGAACCAATAAATATTCTCCTGCTGGTCAGGACCGCATTGTATAATTTTCTGCATGCAAATGATCTCTTTTTTGAAGAACCCTATACAAAGAAGTCGAAACCGTAGAGATACTGAAAACGAAAATATTTTCATTGCACAGGAACGCGAATTTAAACTTAAAAAATACCAAAACCGGGCCTGGGACAGCGTTAGGAGAATCCGCTGAGAACCACCTACTGGGGGCTGGGGATGAGAGTTTGCGGTCGGTCCCTCATAAAAATTAGTGAAAGTTAAATACCATAAAAGGTCATAAACGCCTTATATCTTTGGGACAACTATACCAGTAGGGGTCAGTTCGATCGTTTTCCATAAGTTTACTTGTCACTTTCTTCACAAATTAAATTTGTGAAGAAAGTGGTAATACTTTAATTGCAATATAGCTAATTTGATAATCTACTTTTACATAACTTAAATAAAATTCTAAGCAACAAAAACAAAATACAATTCATTAATTTAACAAAATAAACTAACTTAATCTTAAATTTTAAATATAAATACTAGATATTAACAAAGTTATAAAACAAAACAAATATTAAGTAAATCACAAAATAAACTAAAATAATATATTACCAAACACAAACTATAGGAACTGTGTACAATACATTAATATGAAAAAAATATCAAATTATATACAAAAAATGGTGATGTTGCCATCATAATACTTTCCCTATATTTTTGTCGAAAACTATGCGGTTTACCCAAAAATGCCATTTTTAGTAATTTGTTCAATTTTTAATTCTCTGCAATTAATTTTTTATATAAATTGCATGTAACTCCTATAGTTTATTAGCAATTGGCAAAAAATGTCAAAAATTGTTTTTATAAAACTTGTTCATTTTCTCATTTTCTTTAACTTTTGTTTGAAAAGTTTTGTAATATTTTTCATATTTAGAAAAATATCGCTAAAAACAAAAAAAACGCCTCGAGTAAACATCCACTTCCGGTTTATGAATGTTCAACAAAAGCGTATCAGTTTCAGTTTTTAACGATAAAACCCTAAATTTAAAGTTTTATCTCAATTGGTTCATTTGTATTTGAGATACAGCGCCGACAGGCAGACAGACAGACAGACACACACACAGCACAAACAATTTTTTCCAATTAAATTAGTGTAATGGACTCAGGGGACCTCAAAACGGATATTTCCGCAAAAAAAATTCAATTTCAATTCAATTGATGCAAGGAGAGGAAATCCATCATGGGACGCCCTTTTAGTAGGGCAGTGTCGGACTCCTACCGACTAAAACCTCTCCTCCGGGGATCTATCTGGGAGGGACTGGTTCAATGCCATTGGATTTTCCCAGTCAAGGACATAAGCGAGGAAATCGCTAGATGAAATTAGTCTATATTACCGATCGTCCTGCGTAACGCTCTCCTCGAAGGGGAGCAGCGTCACCGAGCGGTTCACGGTGGCTCATTGAGAATTCTGGTATAATTGAGTACCAATTAGAACATTTCGGGGCCTTCGATGTTTTGCATCGAAATCGTATTTTGGAAAAGTGATCCCAGAGGGGGGATCATTGTCAAGCTTATCGTAGAAGGCTACTGCAGTCTCTCGGATAAACTCCATCACACTCGGCGTGGATGTTTCTCTGTGAATTTGAGTGTTCCGCATGTAGGGCGGAGCATTGAGGACTCTTCGTAAAGCAACGTTCTGATGACGTTGTAGTCTCGCGATCTGAGAGGGCCTGCAGTAGCCCCATACGGGTGCAGCGTAGGTCAGCTGTGGCCTGATGACCATTTTGTAAAATTTAACCCTGGACTTATGGGCTAACTTGGATTTTTTGTTTATCAAAGGCCACAGCTTTGACAGGGTCGCTTTAGCCTTTTGAAGGACATGTGAGATTGTTTTTGACCACCTTAGGTGTTAGTCGAAGATTAGACCGAGGTATTTAACCTCGTCTCGGATTGGAATTAATGAGTCCCCAAAGGAGAATTCTGGGGAGTCAATAACTCGATGTTTATTTTTGCTGAAGTGTACAGAGACACTTTTATCAGCGTTTATCGCAAGCCGCCACTTGTCGGCCCATTCCTCGTAGGAGTCTAGGGCTTTCTGGAGAGTGGTCTCCAAGTGGGCGGTAGAGCGCCCTCTGTACAGAAGGGCAGTGCGTCAGCATACTGAGCGATCAAGACCGGAGCCAGATTCGGTATGTCGCTAGTATAGATATTATACAGGGCCGGAGAGAGGGCAGAGCCCTGAGGAACACCTGCTAATATCGGTCGCTGAGTGGAAAACTTGGAGTTTACCTTTGTACAGAACTTCCTGTTACGAAGAAAGTCGTACAGTGTCCTTATTATGTATTCTGGGTACTTGAGCCCTATCATTTTATAGATAAGGCCATCGTGCCAGACTCTGTCAAACGCCTTTGAGACGTCGAGGAATACTGCAGCAGTGTCTCTTTTGATGGCAAAGCCCTCAGAGATGTATTCGGTCACCCTCAGAAGCTGATGGGTGGTAGACAGGCCAGCTCTGAAGCCGACCTGTGAATCTGGGATGATTTTGTGGTCTTCAGTGAAGACCGAAAGACGAGCTAGCAGGACCTTTTCGAGGAGTTTGCCTAGGGCACTAAGCAAACTGATTGGGCGATAATTTTGGGGAAAGGTTGGTGATTTTCCCACCTTGAGAATGCTGACCACAGAGGCCAGTTTCCATGCTGATGGAAATACACCCAATCGCATCGAGGCATTAATGATGTCGATAAGAGCAGTTCTACCCTTTTGGCCGAGGTTTTTCACCATTAAGGTGGAAATTCCGTCAAATCCGGGGGCTTTCCGATTTTTGGGCCGTTTTATCAGACCATCGAGTTCTTCCGGGGTGGCTGGTTCGCAGTTCCACGCCCGGTCTGAGTTAAAAATGTAGGATCGAACGGATCTTTTGACTTCGTCGAAGAAGTCATCGTCATCGCCAGGGTTTAGCGTGAATTGCCGCTCCAGGGAGTCGGCGAAAGCTTCTGCTTTGTCAGAATCGGAATAGGCGAGTCCTCTCTCGCCGTGTAACGCGTGGCTACAGGGTTTACCTCTCTTGAGTCTTTTGAAAAATCCCCACACAGAATGTGGGTACTCATTGAACGATTCGAGTCGCTTTTCCCAGCGCTCATTACGCAGGTCGCGTAATTGGTCTCTCACTCGGCGAGCGAGTTGATTGGCTTCCGTACGGAAGGATGGATCTCGGGTATTTTGCCATCTGCGGCGAGCGAGCTTTCTGTCCCGGATGAGAGCCTTGAGCTCAGGGGGAATATAGAGAGGATCAACCTGTGAGGATGTCCTGCTTGATGTAGACTCTTGGTGAGCCTTGAGGATGATCGAGGAGAGCCTAGAGACGGCTGCGTCGAGGTCAATCGTCGAGTTGATGACTGGAAGGGGAGAGATAGAATTTTCCACCTTCGTCTTGTAATTAGGCCAAAAAAATCACGAAAACAATCCTTCCCTTATATACAGGGTGACTGACGAAAAACCTTTGGTGCTGTATCTCGCTTATTTTTTATCCGATTTGAATAAATAAATCATCAAATTAAATCATTTTTAAAAGACTTTTATATGAACTTAACTGATATTTTTTCTTGCATCCAGTTTTTGACAAAAGACGATCAACTTTTTTTTTAAATTGCACTGTATATATATTTTGTATTGATCCACAAGGAGATTTTTTTCTGAATATAAAATTGTAAACAATTTTATCCACGCATCAAACTAAAGTCGAAAAAATCGTTTTTCTGATAGAATAATTCCATGTGCCGACAAGTTTGGAAGACTGGTGAGTAATGATTGTTGCTGTGGAAAATATTTTCCAAAAACTATTTAGTGTCAACGAGTAGTGTGGTATATTAGGAGACAGAAAGGTGGGCCCCTTTTTACTAAAGGTCTTAATACAAAAATGGTATTGTTACCTAATAAACGAAATAAATAATATTCTGGATTAATTGTCAATAACAGTGTTGTATACAATCGTTTTGCATCAGGACGGTGCTACACCCCATGTATTTAGATTTTTTTATTATTTGTTTTAGTTTATTACTTTTGTTTTCTTTCGAATACGTAATCATAAAGAATAACAAAAAATTTATTTCAAAAGGGAAAAATTAAAATTATTTTTTTTTGTTCTTTATGATTACATATTCAAAAGAAAATTCTCTATTGTAAAAAATACATCTTTATTCATTTTAATGGTGCAATTATTAAAAATCATTGCAGTATTGTAAAAATGACTGACACTGTCACTTTTGACATTGGAATAGGCTCTGTATATTATTTACTATGGGTACTTGATTTTTTTATTTATTTTCAAAAAATTCTCAATTTCTCGACTTTGGTTTGATGAATGGATAAAATCGTTTACAATTTTGTAAAAAAAATCTTCTTGCGGATCCATACCAAATATATATACAGTACAGTTTAAAAAAAACAGTTGATCGTCTTTGGTCAAAAACTGAATGCAAGAAAATATCAGTTCAGTTCATATTAAAATCTTTTAAAAATGATTTAATTTGATGTTTTATTTATTAAAATCGGATAAAAAATAAGCGAGATACAGCACCAAAGGTTTTTCGCCAGTCACCCTGTATATGTTACTTCGTATACAGGGAAAGTAAAAATGGTGATGTGGCCATCATAGTACTTTCCTTATATTTTACTCGAAAACTATGAGGTTTACACAAAAAAAAACTATTCGTAATAATTTGTTTACTTTTCAATTGTCTACAATTATTTGTTATATGTATAAACTCCAATAGTTTATTAGCAATTAGCAAAAAATGTCAACATTCAAAAAGCATTTTACAAAAAATATATTTTAATAAAACCTGTTCATTTCTTCATCCCCTTAAACTTTTGTTTGAAAAAGTTTTGTAAAATTTTTCATATTAAAAAAAAATAAAAAATGGCCTCGAGTACCAAAAGCTTTTAAGTTCCAGTTTTTAACGATAAAACCTTAAGTTTAAAGTTTTATCTCAATCGGATCATTCGTTTTTGAGATACAGCTCCCACCGGCAGACACACAGACACACATTTTTTTTTCAGAAATCAGTGCAATGGACTCAGGGGACCCTAAAACGAATATTTCCGCAAAAAAAATTAAAAAAAGAAATCACGAAAACAATACTTCCGCAATATATACCATATAGGGAATGTAACAAAAAAATGAAATTATGTATAACATACTGCTATAAATTAAAATAGATTTAAAACGAATTGTAAATAAACTATGGGTAATTTAATAATTAGGTTTTATTGAAACACACAGATAAATCAATTCGATTCAAACTACATTTATGTAAATCCTTTAAAGGAAGAATCAAATATGTTAAAATTTGGATTCGAATTCAAAGTGTTACAATATTTCATTCTTCTTCTTAACGGGTTATGCGATCCATAATTAGTTGTATTTATCTATTTATGTATTTATTAGTGCTTTATCAGACTTGCTTTACAAATATAATTCGAAATACATAAGAAAGTAAACAAAACCATACAAATAATTTCGTCAGCAAGTTGAAAGGCGGAGTTCACTCTTGAAGAATGTTCTTCCACTCTAACCTGTCGGGCCTCTCCTTCACTGTGTCATTATAGATGAACTCAGCTTCGGATACATATTTTTAAGCAATAAATGCTTATTTCTTGCAATAAAGGGATAAATTTAGAAAATATTGTGACATTCTATAACGCAAGGGTTTTAGGCCTAACGTTAACAGCATAAAGGAATGATTGAAGTCTCTAGAAATTATACCAAGTTTTAGAGACATAATTCTTAAGATCTTTCCTTGAACTATCTCAATTATATTACAACTACTGACATAAAAAGGATTCCAAATTACTGAACCATATTCAAGCTGCAATCTTACCAACGATACATATAACAGTTTGACTTTCAATGCTAAAATTAGATGAAAATCTGCCTTTTGCTCCAAGTATTTTGAGGACTCTATTCCTTAGTATATTAGTATGATATTAGGTAATTTCAAATTAAAACACTTGTTTAGTTTCATTCACAATATGAAACTAAACAAGTGTTTTAATTTGAAATTACCTAATATTATAATTTCGTTTCATCAAGAGTGCAGTGAAGAAAGTATATACCATATTAATATGAGTTGAAAAAGTCAATGAAGTGTCGAATAAAATACCTAAATCTTTTACTTTGTCAAGAAATCATAGGGCGCCATTATACATAATATAGTTCTTATTAATTTACGATTGAATAAAACCACACATTTTTTAATATTTAAGTGAAGTTTATTGGAATTACACCAAGTAACAATATTGTTTAAAACATTTTGGAGTATTTCACGGTCTTCTGTACCTAGTACTATTGAACATAATTTTAAATAATCTGCACACATTAAAAATTTAGAATACTTGATACATTGGCCGATATCATAAATAAAAAGTAAGAAAATAATGGGTCCCACAATAGGAACCTTGGGGTACATCAGATGTAATATTTATTGCTGTTGATATATAATTCTCAATTTTTACAAACTGCCGACGAAGACCAAAAACCATTGATAACTATGTTGCCAAATCCAAGCAAAGATAATTTATTTAATAAAATATTATGGTTGAGACGATCAAAGGCTTTAGATAGATCGGTATAAATAGCATCGACCTAATATCCATTTTCTAAGGCATTTAATAAAAAGCATTGATATGTTGATAGATTTGTAATAGTAGATTTACTCTACAGGAAACCATGTTGTTTATCACAGATCACACGCTTACATACCCAAATCACTTGTTTGGATACAAACTGATCTAGAATTTTTGGAATACTAGATTTTAAAGTAATACCCCTATAATTTGTTACTTTGGATCTGTCACCATCCTTTAAGAACGGATTTATGAAAGAATCTTTCCATAAATCGGAAACTACACCACTAATTAGTGACCAACAAAATGCGGTGGTAAACCATCAGGGTCCAGTAGTACAAGTATCCTGTAGGGTATTTAAACAATTAAAAATATCAGTTGTATTAACAACAATGGAATCAATGCTGATGGAATCATTGCAAACATTTATAAAGGAATGTACATCATTATTGCGGTACACAGTAGAAAAATATTAAACAAATAAGTTTACACAATCATTGCTATTATGACAGGTATTTTCGTAAAACATATTCTTAGGAAGACCATGTCGGTTAGTGCATATCTTGACATAATTCCAAAAATATTTAGATAGATAGATAGATGTTTATTGATGTTAATACATACGTTTACACAGGTCATAACAAAAGAAATAATTAAAAATTACTACAATCAGCTTAAAGCATATAATTACAAGAACAAAAACAATATACTAAATAAATTCGTAATACAAGTACTCTTCCCACGAATAAAAAGCACATTTAAGTAGTCATGCTTTTAATTTAGTTTTAAATATTTTTGGTGGCAACTCTTGTATTCAGTAGGCAATTTTTTATAGAATAAACTTAGTCTTAAATACTTAGGATACTAGTTGTGCTTACTCCTAGTTTCATATTAATGTACATGACTATTCAGAGCAATTACATAATCATTGTAATGATTTTTATCATAAATTAAGCATTCAAGAATGTAAGCGCATGGAAAGGTTAATATTTTGTGTTGAACAGATTTTTGTCTGCAGTCATCTCTGTACCCAATGTTTGTCAAAATTCTGATTGCTCGCCTCTGTAACGCAAATATTCGGTGGCGAGTAGATGAATGGGCCCCAAATTAAAATTCCATAAAACATGTGAGATTGGCAAAACGAAAAATATGCTGTACGCAATACGGGGTACGGCCCATTGTTATTTAACACACTTAATAAAAAGATGCTTTTATTTATTTTAGTTGCCAATTCATCACCTTGATGATTCCATAGGAGTTGACTATCTATATGAATTCCTAAAAATTTAACTGAGTTGGTATTGTTTAGGTTAATGACTTGTTTAAGTGTAAACATTAAATGTTCAGTTTTTGTGGTATTTAATTTGAGACCATTACCACAAAATGAATCATTTGCTCTCGTTTAAGAACATGCACTAGCTAAAAACGTAGTATTTAAATCATTCGATGCAGATATTAGTGTAGTATCATCCGCAAACTGAACTACATATGCCTGTTCAATATAATACTCAAAATCGTTAACATATATTAGGAATAGTAATGGTCCGAGCGTCGACCCTTGTGGTACACCACGATCTACTGGCAAATTCTCCGATGTCTCACCATTGAAAGACACTGCCTGTCTCCTACCAGTAAGATATGACATTAAAAGCCGACAACTGCTTGGATCAAAATTATAACCGTATAGCTTCCGCAAAAGCAAATGATGAGGCACGCAATCAAAAGCATTAGATAAGTCAATAAATGTCGCAATAGAATAATTACCCTTTTCATAGCTGTCCTTTATTCACAAGGTCAGCTATAACCATTACTGTGGATTTGCCATAACTAAATAAGTTATTCCTGTCAAAAAATAATAAAATTTGATCGTAAAGAATTTTTTCGATGATTTTTGAAAAAATTGGGAGCAGTGAAATTGGTCGATAATTATTTAATTCATTTAAATCTCCTTTCTTAAATATTGGAATAACTTTAGCTATTTTAAGAGCATCAGGAATACTGCTGTTGCATATGACATCATTGATTAATTTAAATTTAAAAATACGAAAACATTTCGTGAATCTACAACAATGAGTCTTACTAAGACTACAAAACAAATTAATTTGAAACAACTACTTCTCTAGCTAATACTTCGACAGACATTGAATAATACAAATTAATTTCCGTGTATATTGATTAATTTAGTTAGCCGTACAATTAAAATATCAATAGCATTTTTAATAATAGAAATAGAAAGACCATATATATCTGTGCTGGAACTATTTTTTATGCTTCGTATTGCATCCATCGCCATTACACAAGAGACAAGAACAAATTTGAAATATGGTATATTATTTGGAACAGAATTACTAACTAATATCACAGGATCTATATCATAATTAGGAATAGTACTTATTATTTCCTTTGCTATACACGTAAAAAACACATTAAAATCACTAGCCGAAAAATCACTGGTGGTTACATTACGAAGCTTACTACCCCGCATATTAAGGGTTATACCCAAGACATTTTTCAGAATGTTTAATATATTGCTTATAAAGTGACTGACTTAAGTTAACACAAAGGGATCTGAGCATTTTAAACTCTTCATAATCACATAATCTGCTATTAGCCTTAAAAGCAGCATGGGCTCTTTTTCCTAAAGATAAGTTGAATCAGCATTGCATTAAACTACCCTGGAAAAGTAGAAGATTTTTGCGTTTCGTCGGAACATACAAACTTAATCCCGCATTAATAATTTCATAAACTTTTTCCAATGAAATATTTATATTAGGATGATACAAAATAGAATTCCAGATAGTTGCTAAAAAAATATTTAGTGAAATATAGTCAGCAGATTTAAAATCATAATATACTAAGTTAATAAGGTATATGATAATAACTGTCATTAAATAATCCATCCGAACACTTTCATATTTAATTCCTTAATGTTAGATAATACTAAATCTAAAAATACGTTGCTAAACAGTCACGTAAACATTGCTCGCAATTAGAAATATGAATAGCTCCAGTCACTAGATTCAAAATTGAGCTACGTAAATTATAGTTGCCACAGTATATTTTCCATATAAATTTGATCTAGTGACATCCGCCTCTAGACTTAATACTTGTTAAAGGAGATCTGTCAACACGGAATATATTAACATTTTTAAGTTTTAACTCAACATTCTCAATATAATTGTCAAGTTTCAATAATTACAATTACATCAAATCTTTCTTTTTTTGTAATCCGCGAATCATAAGAAAAAACGATCTTTGGTTTGCCTTGAATATATTGAATTGTTAAATTTTATATGATTGCGCTGATTATTTGTAAGATCCGTCTTAAATTTCACAGTATTCGTGTTTATAGTCCATGAATACTTTAGTATATCTACAGCAGCTTATCGATCATGAAAGCATAATTTAAGAGGTATCGGCTTTTCAGATACTTTGCCTATTCCAAACAGTGTAACAGTTTGGATCAAATAAAATTGTAAGTCCTAGTAATTCACGTATTGCAGCATTATCATGTTCTATTTTAGTTTTAGCCGAACCTTTGGATTCCGGGAAATTAAAAATCATCGCAAGTTCGGCGATCTGCGAAACCTTTCCTCAACTTCATCAATAAGATCATCCTGATTAATAACATTATTCGTGGAATTGAAAGATATAACACTTTCCAATTTTGAAATCCGCTTTTTTCATTTTTATATTAAAAGATTGAAGTATTTCATTTTTAAATTTAATAAAATGTTCTTCGATAGTTTTATTTCATATATCCAATGATACTGAAGTATCACATGAGATTAGTGCATTACATTTAGAACATACACATTCAATATTGCTTTTGCCAGTAATGGAAGACAGGTCTGTATCACGCAATTTGGAACATTTTATAACTAAAAAAAAATAAAAATAATAAAATTTACGTTAACAACAGTTTGTGAATATGGTATGACAAATTTTAAAAATAAAATAGCGAAAGAAATTCAATAATCTAACACTAAAGTTTATAATCATCTGCAGACACGTGTTTCGATCTCTTTATCTCATCAGTACAGTTTTATTATAGACTTGATTTTAAATATAAATGTATTTACTCACACACTGTTTAACGTACATTTTATTATTTTTAGTTTATTTGACCGAAATAAATACATTCAAACTAGTGTTGCTTTGATATCGTTGCTATTTGTAACACGTAAATTACTTTTGTATAATACAATATATGTCGAGGTATTAGCCAGAGAAATACTTGTTTCAATAATTTATTTTGTAGTTTAGTATAGTAAGCCTTATTGTTTTCGTGTTTTTCTAATTATTATTTAATTTCCTACAACGTAAAGGACTGTAAATGAGTGAATATACTCATTAACTATTTACGTCCATTCAATCATTTTTAGTTCATTTTACAGAAAGAAATACGTTCAAACTAGTGTTGCTTTGATAGCCTTGCTATTTTGTAACACGCAAATTACTTTCAATGTTTTTTCTAATTATTAATAAATAAATTGCTTTTAAATTAGAATATGGATTGCGAATACATTTAGAAATATGTGATGCAAACCTTAGTTTTTTATCAATAATTAGTTCAAGATATTTTGCCTCTTCAACAAAACGTATTCGAATTCCATTTAAAAATAATTCAATATCAGTTTCGTGTAACTTTTTACTAAACAGTATCGCTATAGATTTATTAGGGTTAATTTGTAGACAAAGCTCACTACATGCATCAATAAATGATTTTAGATCAAAATTGATGTCATTCAGAGAACATGCCATATCAGAGTCTTTGAACGTATATAATAACTGAGTATCGTCAGCATACATATGACATTTTGAATAAGAAAGATATCGTCCAAATTCACATGTATATGGGCCCTAAAATGGACCCTTGGGGTACGTCTCTAGTGACACCATAGAAGTTAGATTTGATGTTTTCTATAAAACTAACTGATAGCGATTCGATAGGTATGACTCAAAGAATGATAAAGTATTATTAGATAAATCAATATAATGTAGTATTGACAATAGTATATTGTGGTCTATAGTATCAAACGCCTTGCTAAAGTCTACAAGAATTAACACACTATCTTCACCACAATCTCCAGCTCTTAAAATGTTATCTGCTACATCAAGCATGGCTGTTGTGCAACTATGATGAGGTATAAACCCAGATTGCTGTACTGGCAAAATATTATGTAGTGATAAATGTTCTCTTAGTTGATTTGATGCAATTTTTTCAAGGATCTTAGAAACGGTTGAAAGTATACTGATTGGTCTTAAATCAGCTAAAATGTTTGGATTAGAAATTTTTGCCAGAGGCTTAATTAGTGCTTGCTTCCAAAGATCAGGAAAATAATTGTGAAGCAAACAAGAGTTAATGATGTGTTAACACCGGTATAATATGAGGACAGCATAGCTTTACCATATTTACATTAATATCGTCACTGCCAGTAGCATTTGTTTTTATACCGTACTATACTGCATAAAATTTGCTCCACCTCAGAAACAGTCACTAGACGAAACTCAAATAATTAATTAAACTTACATTTTGTGTTATTACTATAAAATTGAATTAATTCTTGAATTAATGAATCTTGAAGTGATTTTGGAACTGCCACTTTGGGCTTGTTACTTGTGTTTAATTCTTTTAACGTTTTCCACAAATCTTTGGGAGTGGCAGTGCTGAATCGGAAATTATAATAGGCTTTCTTTTCATTTCGAATCGCATCTGTTGTTAAATTCATAATTGATTTATAATAGTTCCAGTTTTTTTGTTCTTTTGTACATAATTAGAGCATTATTTCTTAAGCGCATCTTTACCTTAATAGCTTGGAAATAACAATAAGTTTTGTATGGAGCATGCCTATCAAATAACTCACACAACATTTTATTAAAAGTAGTAATCTTTTCATCAATGTTATTCATAATATATATGTTGTGAAATGAAATGTTCTCCAAATCATTATAAAATATTTCATAATTTATACTGTTTAATTTTCGAAAAGTACGGTTAGTACTCTCACGTTTTAAATGTTTCACTATTATGTGAAATACATGATTTGAAATATGTACACTTTTTGTTCCAATATTGACGATTATATCATGATCTGATATAACCATTAAATCGATAAGAGAATGACTAATAATTAGAAAAAACACGAAAATATTTCGTAAAATCTACAACAAATGAGTCTTATTAAGACTAAAAGAACAAATCACTTTTGAAACAACTACTTCTCTAATTAATACCTCGACAGACATTGAATGATACAAAAGTAAGTTTTCACATACTGAATAGAAATACCTTACATTTCCGCATCCAAAATCGTTGAGAAAAGTTGAATTTTGTTGCATAGCAACTTTTTTCCGCATAGATACACTTTTCCGCATGGATACACTTTTCCACACTACATACATGGAGTAATATATACAACACACGTACTATCGGTAATTATAACCTAATTTTTATATGTCAGTGTCAAAAATGAAATCGCAAACACCTTTATAATTATACAAATTAAATATTGAAAAGTGAGTGCAGTATTAATCATGATAATTAATAATAAGAAATATAATTTGTCTTTATGAGCATTTCTGCACTTATGATTTACATTTTAATGTAAATACTCCAACTAACAGTTAAAACAACTACTCCCCGTACTAAAGCACCGCCGGGCATTGAATGATATAACTGTTAGCTGTCGTTACATGTCTGAAATAATATTCAGCACGATGTAACAATTTTTGTGTGGTGTTATCATTTTTTTTTTACCCGCTCCTCAAAAAGTGTTATGCAACGACTATCTGCAGACACGTGTTTCGCTGTATCACAGCTCATCAGTGCAGCTATGTCGTAACTACGTGCGTCCTTTCTGGTGAAAGGCCGTCAAATGGATCAATTCTTTTTGGAACTGATTCATTCTCGTTATATATAAAAAATTCAAACTCGATGAGGACCAAAAATTAGTTCAATGTTTTCTCTAACTGCCCTCAAAATTTCGTATCTCCACTCCTGCATATTTTTGGTCTTTTTGATTTTTATAATCGGCGCTACCTATCAAAATTGGGTCGAGCGAACCCGTATGCAGTATCGCGGAGTCGAGCGCACTATTTTCAAGCAGCACGCATAAACATCAAATAAAAACGCACTTAAAACACACTTGTAAATATTAAAAAAAAAAATAGGACAGTTACAGAAAACCCAGACAAATGTTTCTATGATAGTGTCAATCCTCATAATTTGCGATTTTCTGGAAAAAAAAAATATTAATCAGAATATTTATAAAATTTGTCTGATATTGTAGAACGAAATTATTTATTTTGTAATGTCTGATTTACTTACTTATTTAAAATGGAAAATTGTTAGTATCATCATCAGTCAATTCGTAGTCAGTGCCATTTGTGTCCATTTCACAAATAATAAAATTTTTAGCGTCTGTAGGTAGTTGTTTTTTATAAAATTAATTTTACATCGCTTCTCAAGCACGATATGACACTGAAGAGAAAGAAACTGATAAGGATACTTAATTGTTTATAACATAATACTGTATATTATAAATAAAAAATCAAGTTTCTAATTAATTTGGAACGAAAGTTCAAATTTTTGAACATGAATAATATTTTAAATATAAATTTTAATTTTAGAAATTGTTATATAAAAAGTGTCAATTCGATGAGGTCTAAAAATATCAACAAAAATTACTTAAAGGTTTTCTTTAACTACCCTTAAAATTTCGTATTTCCACCGATGCATATTTGGGGTCTTTTTAATTTTTTAAAGGAAACCTTTAAGTAATTTTTGGTAATATTTCTAGACCTCATCGAATTGACATTTTTTATATAACAATTTCTAAAGTTAAACACGGGCTCGCTCGACCCAATCTTGATAGGTAGCGCCGAATAAAAAAATTAAAAAGACCAAAATGCACCGGTGGAGATACGAAATTTTGAGGGTAGTTAGAGAAAACATTAAAGTAATTTTTGGTTATACTTTTAGACCTCATCGTGTTGGTTATTTCAGAGGTTTTAAATAAGCTCAAGTGAGAACACAGCGGTATGAATATCGAAATATATTGTAACTATGTTTTTTTTATAAAATGAACAACTATCATTCGTTATACAAATCGGGCGTTACTTGATAAATACAAATAATAGTATATTTTACGATACGTTAGATGTCATGTGTCGGTGCTCGAGATTTAGATAACGCGTATTTTCCAACACTTCCCCTCGAGAGCTCCGGCATCGACATGTTAACCTTCCGTTAATCCTAGCAGCTCGATGCACTTCACGTGCTTATGTCTGGCTAACGATTTCGTCAAAACATCAGCTGGCATGTCTTCAGATGATACGTGGTTCAAATTTATAGCTCCCGACATGACGATCTCGCGAACGAAATGGTGCCTTATATCTATGTGCTTAGTCCGGGAGTGGTAGACCGGATTTGAAACGAGCTTCTGCGCACCCAGGTTATCGTTCGATAAATTTATCATGTCGCTGTCTTCGCCCAACTCCTGCATAAGACGACGAAGATACACGGCCTCAAAACCAGCCCACAAAACCTTGAATAGAATCTCCGTCGTACACGAAAGAGATTCCCAGGTTAATAGACCCTTTCAGGTAGCGCACGACTCTCTTCACAGCAATCCAATGGGCCTTCCCGTAACATTCATTGAATTGGCTCAATAAGCTAGCAGCGTGAGCCACGTCTGGACTTGTTGCAACAGCAAGATAGAGCAATGCTCCGATCAACTCACGATAAGGCGGTTTCGGTCCGTCTGAGGCAGACCATAGTTCCGATTTGGTCAATTTCCTGCTTGCGTCCAATGGCGTTGTCGCTGGTTTGCACTCCTCCATTCCAAATCGTTGTAGAATTTCACAAATATATGTCCTCTGACACAGTCTGATGTTGTCTCCCTTCCTCTCGAAATCGATACCAAGACATCTTTTTACTTCGCCTAGATTCTTCACACCAAAACTTTTACCTAATGTAGCTCCGAAACGTTCTATTTCTCCGATATTGCTTGACATAACGAGAATATCGTCAACATAAATGACGATTAACATCAGATTGTTGTTCTTCCCCTTCAGGTATAGACATGGATCACTTTTGGATGGAATTGCTCCGAGTTTTCGTAATTCCTCATCCAAGCGCTTGTGCCAAACGCGCCCCGTTTGTTTCAATCCGTAGAGTACTTTCTTCATCCGGCACACCTTGTCACCGCTCTTCAAACTATTCAGCATATTCTTTGCTTCATCTGTAGTGCGACGATCCAGTCCTCTCCTTTTAACCATGAAATTCAATACTTCATCCATCATCTCTGGAACCTCCATATACACCTCTTCCTCTAGAACACCATTGAGGTAGGCGGTGGTTATGTCATATTGCTTGATATGCATCTTCTTACGTGCTGCGAGGGCAACTGACATCCAGAAAATCTCTACCTGGAATTTGAGAAAAACCTCTTGCTACAATCCTGGCCTTCCGTTTCTCGAAAATTCCATCATTATTTTTAAGGATAAAACGACTACCAATAACGTGATTTTCTGTTGGTCTGTTCACGAGTTCCCATGTATTATTTAATAAAACAGATTCAACCTCGCTCGCCATCGCTTGCAGCCATTCTTCTGATTCTGGACTTGATATAGCCTCCGTCAACGAAATCTCAGTAATGAGTGCCATGTCCTGTTCATCGTTGGCATACTGGACAATGCTATACTTTTTAGTTGGTCGTCCTTGGCGTCCTGTCCGAATCTTTCGTGGTCTACCAGGGCCACGTCCGGCAGTAACTTCTGCATTTGCAGGCGGAATTCCTCTAAGTACATTTGGAAATTCCTCTTCTTGACTGTTTCTATTTCTGTCGTCGTTGTTTTGTTTATTTGATTCTTTTCCGATTAGGTGAATCTCGGCGCATTCATCGTTTTTCTCTGCATAATCGTAATGCCTTTCCTCAGGGAAACAGTCAGTGTATTTTTCACTGATCTGCACCGGAACTTTGTCCAAAAATTTTACGTCACGTGACGTTTCGATTTTTCGCTCGTTTGGAATCCAAACCCTGAAACCTTTTGATTGCTCGCTATATCCAACGAAAATCCCCTTCTTTGATCTCGGTGCCCACTTGCTTCGATTCGGAGTTATATTTAAAATATGTACTTCACATCCGAAACGTTTAAAAAAACCAACGTCCGGAGATTTCCCGTACCACGCTTCGTATGGCGTTTTTCCATTTAGTTTAGTTGTGGGACACCGATTCCTAATAAAATTAGCGGTATTCACTGCCTCTGCCCAGAAAGAGACAGGTAGCCCCGATTCAATGAGAAGACATCTCGCCGGCTCCATCAGGGTTCTGTTTCGCCTTTCGGCGACTTTGTTTTGTTCCGGGTTTTATGGCACAGTCAGTCGCCGCGTAATTCCATGCTGTCTAAGAAGATCGTTGAATTGTTTATTCACGTACTCCAGGCCATTGTCCGTTTGAAGTACCTTGATTCTCTTTCCTCTTTGAGTTTCAACAAATGCCCTATAATCCTCGAATTGTTTAATAGCATCACTACTTCGTGCGATGAACCTTACTTCATTCGACTATTTCCATTCGACGTCACTTTCATGGGACCGCAAATGTCTGAATGAATGATATCTCCAAGATTTGATCTCCTTTCAGACTTTTTAGGGAATGGTAATCGTGACATCTTCCCCTCGATGTATACCTCGCATGTGAACTCCTTATTTACGTCTTCAACTCGTAATCCTTTGATGGTCCCTTTCTTGATCGCTTCGCGCAGCGTATGCAGGTTGAGATGTCCTAGACGTACATGCCAATCCTCCAATGAGCTTACCCTCGATGGTTTGGTAAAGTTCGACTCATTTACCATCTTACACTTTTCACTGGCGCCACCATGAAAATAGTACAACCCATTCGTTCGCTCCGCGACAAGTACAATTTTTCCTGTCGCGTCGATAACCTCAGCCTTTTCTCGGTTGAAAATTACCGTATAACCCTTGTCCGTTATCTTGCCAACGGAAACAAGATTCGTGCGAAGTTCCGGCACGAATAGCGTGTCTCTTAATGTCAATATCTTCTCACACCCATCTACTTTTGTTAAGATTGGTACACTTCCTTTTGCTTTGATATCGACGCATGAATTATTTGCGAGGTTCAACTTCCCGCGTCCGTGACAAAACACTTCTGAGAATGCGTCAGTATCTTTGCACATATGTGCAGTGCATCCGCTGTCCATACACCAAACGCTGTTACCTGTAGTTTCTTCCGCATGGAGAACTTCGTCGCATTCACGTACATCTGACACCGCTGCATACATACTTAAATTGTCGGCACGGCCCGCGATTTCATCTCTCGATTGATTTCCTTCGTATTTTCTGCTCGATCGACACTCTTTGGCAAAATGACCAGGCTTTTCACATTTGAAGCACTTAAAATCTTTCTTTGGAAAATGTCTTTTATATTTTGCTTCATCTCTGTCATTCTTACTCTTGGATTTTGAATTTCCATATTTCCGTGCAAGCATTGCACTTTGAGATAAATTACTTCGATCACTATCCTTTCGGGCCTCACATTCTTCTAATATTTTAACGCGCAATGTGTTAGGCGTTGGGAGTTCATCTCGCGATGTGATTGCGCACCGAAAGTTGTCAAATGAATTCGGCAGACTTCGCAAAAGCATCACTGTCAGTAGATCGCTATTTATTTCAATGTCCATCTTTGCATTTTATGAGAAATCTACTGATTTAGTAACGCAGCCTTTCGCATGGATCCCTTCGATTGATGAATCTCCTCTAACTTGATCCAGATCTCTCGCGCTGTGTTGCATCCCTTCACCGGTTTAATTTCTGAAGGGCTTATTGTCAGAATAATGTCCGATTGAGCTTTGAGATCTCCCTCGGTCCAACGTCGCGCAGCCTCAACTGAAATCGCATCACCTGCGATGATTCTGGGTTCTACCCACGCACCACTGACATATGTCTAAGCGTCATTTTTTATTAGTATCGCGCGCATTTGGATTTTCCAGGTATCGAAGTTTTTCTTATTCAATTGCTCAAATCTTACGACACCACTCGTATTCATTCTTAACACTCGATGAAAACAATGTTCAAAAAAAAATTCGATCAGTCGAAAGAGTTCTGGGAATTCTGGTAACAATCACTATCACTTATAACGTCGCGCAACCCTATGTGTCTGGGCCCATAACCTGTTGGTTATTTCAGAGGTTTTAAATAAGCTCAAGTGAGAACACAGCGGTATGAATATCGAAATATATTGTAACTATGTTTTTTTATAAAATCAACAACTATCATTCGTTATACAAATCGGGCGTTACTTGATAAATACAACTAATAGTATATTTTACGATACGTTATATGTCATGTGTCGGTGCTCGAGATTTAGATAACGCGTATTTTCCAACACATAGAATTAACACTTTTTATATAACAATTTCTAAAATTAAAATTTATATTTAAAATATTATTCATGTTCAAAAATTTGAACTTTCGTTCCAAATTATTGAGAAACTTGAGTTTTTACTTATAATATACAGTATTATGTTATAAACAATTAAGTATTCTTATCAGTTTCTTCCTCTTCAGTGTCATATCGTGTTTAAGAAGAGATGTAAAATTAATTTTATAAAAACAACTACCTACAGACGCTAAAATTTTTATTATTTGTGCAATTGACACAAATGGCACTGACTACGAATTGACTGATGATGATACTAACAATTTTCCATTTTAAAAAAGTAAGTAAATCAGACATTACAAAATAAATAATTTCGTTCTACAATATCAGACAAATTTTATAAATATTCTGATTAATATTTTTTTTTTCAGAAAATCGCAAATTATGAGGATTGACACTGTTATAGAAACATTTGTCTGGGTTTTCTGTAACTGCCCATTTTTTTGAATATTTACAAGTGCATTTTAAGTGCGTTTTTATTTTATGTTTATGCGTGCTGCTTGAAAATAGCGCGATACTGCATACGGGTTCGCTCGACCCAATTTTGATAGGTAGCGCCGAATATAAAAATCAAAAAGACCAGAAATATGCAGGAGTGAAGATACGAAATTTTGAGGGCAGTTAGAGAAAATATTGAACTAATTTTTGGTGGTACTGCCAAACCTCATCGAGTTTGAATTTTTTATATAACTCTATCTAAAGTTAAAATTTGTATTTAAAATATTATTCATATTCAAAATTGTTTAACTTTTATTCTATAATATTTAGAGACATGATTTTTTAACCATAACGTACAGTATTATGTTATAAACAATTGTATATAATATTATATTGATAGTACATCTATAACCTATGTAATAAATTATTTAACATTGCGCGTGAAATGCCGTAAAATCGTTGTTTTTTAAATCGATCAAGTTTAAGCGTTAATTGCGAATAATATAGAGGGTTAAAAAATATAAATATGCAAGATCTAAAGGGTTCCATGTATCTACAATCGAGTGGATATGTTTTTTTTTTCAAAATTTTGAATTTAATTTTTTACCTCAAAACCCCCCCCCTGGCGCTCGCGCTCGGATTTGGCACACTGTGCGGCGTGGAGTTGAATTCAAATAGTTAATTATTTCCAATTTCGCGGTAACACACATTTGTTCTCGGTTTATATGTTGGCAGTTTTTATTTTTCTTTGGAATACTTTTTTTGTGTGCCTGCGCGGAAGAGGACATTATAGAGTCGCATGTCGAACGCGAGACGAGTCAGATGCAGTGTAAACTATTTTCTACCAAAAACGTACACTTACGAGTTAAGAAAACATCTCTACAGTCCACTAATCTAGTTAGGCAGGAGCGAGGGAGGATTTACTACATCGGTAAGTGTTCCATTAGCAAATATAATCTGTTACATTCGTTGTATCATTACTTAAGGGGACTTCCTACGTAAATAAAAATTCTAATATTGTTATTGTGATCATTTACGTAATGTAAGGCATGAATTTTATTATCGGCTATGTTATTGCGAAGCGGTAAATGGAGATTTATTAGAACATTTATTATAATTACACCAACCTAAATTAATTTCTTGTTCCAAATTTATCATAATAGTGTCAGTCACAAATTATTTAACGTACATTCAATCATTTTTAGTTCATTTTACAGAAAGAAATACGTTCAAACTAGTGTTGCTTTGATAGCCTTGCTATTTTGTAACACGCAAATTACTTTTGTATTATTCAATGTCTGTCGAAGTATTAGCTAGAGAAGTAGTTGTTTCAAAAGTGGTTTGTTCTTGTAGTCTTAATAAGACTCATTTGTTGTAGATTTTACGAAATATTTTCGTGTTTTTTCTAATTATAATTTTTGTTAATATTGCTTTAATTTAAAGGTAGTTGAATGAGTTTTGTATATTATTTCATTTGTATTATTAAATTTCTCCTAGTTTAACGCTGTGATACGATGATTTAACGTTCCATGGCTATGCATTTTAAATGATAAAAATTAGGCCGAAGTTATATTTTTATAAATTTAAATATCTCGCTTTAAAATAATTGTTACGTTAAATGTATTTATAACAATATCTACAACATTTGCTAAAATGACCTAGCGAGAAAATAATTGCATATTTATAAAAATACATTGAATTTCCTATGGTACGTTTCTCGGCGGGGTATAAAATTTAAATTTTTGAGGAAAAATAAATGCGCTAATTGCGAGAGGGAATGTAAAAAGAAATTCCCGTCGAGTTGTTAATAAGTAATAGAGATTATGACGGCAATGGCAATACCATTGTATTTATGCAGGCCAACAAATACCTTTTCTGAATTGATGTGTTTATTGCTACAACGATTAAATACTTATTATAATTGTAATTACAAATTTAAACAACATGTGGCGATGATTTAATCAAAGCTGCCAATGAACATTTCGGGTGTTTAAATAAATCGGATCACATTTTTAGTCATAGAACCGACATATTAAATGAATTAATAAAAATAAAATTATTTATTATTAAAATGGGAACTTTGACTAAAAAAGAAAAGGCCAGTCAAAAATTTGCGGTTTCTCATAGAAAAACTAAAATACTTCCTAAATGCATTTTACCTATATTCTTAATATATTTTAATTTTTTTGGGGTGCTAAAATAACGTTAATATTTTCATAATAAACATGTAATTAAACCCTTTCCGTTGTAGAAAATTAACTAATAAATAGAAAAAACACGAAAACGTTTCGTAAATCTACAACAGATGAGTCTTATAAAGACAAATCACTTATTGAAAAAACTACTTCTCTAGCTAATACCTCGACAGACATTGAATGATACAAAAGAAATGGTGATGTGGCCATCAGAGTACTTTCCCTATATTTATCTCGCAAACTATGAGGTTTACTCAAAAAGGCTATTCTTAACAATTTATTTACTTCTGAATTCTCTACACTTATTACTTTCAATATATAGTATATACAGGGTGAGTTTTTTCGATGTTCTCTATGGGGACCTCGGAAACTATAAGAGATAGAGAAACGGTTAAATGGGGAAAGAAGTGTAGATTTACGAGACGAATAAAATTCCACTTTCAAAGTTTTCAAAAAAGTCAAGGGTAACTAGATATTTTGAAAAAAGTAAAAAGTGTCAATTTGTTCAAATCAATATATCTCGGTTATTATAACTGAGAGAAAAAAACTATAAAGGACAAAGTTTTAGATAATTTTATGCAGATTAATAAAAAATAATCAGAAAATTTTTATCGCCATTATTTTCCGAGATATGACGCAAACTTACATTTTTTTAAATGGAAACCATAGTTGGCTATGGCCTCATTCAAGAGGTATTTTTTTTCTCTTTAATTTAATATGACATACGACATAGTTATTTCTAAAAATAAGTGAGTTATAGTCATTTTAAATTTTATTATAAATAAAAAATGGGTAGCCATGGAAAAGATGAAAGTAAAACAATTGCAGTTATTTAATAGCAATATTGTAATTATTAGTTCTACAAAGTTAAATAAAAATGAAAAACCAGCATAAGAATAATAATTTTGTAATTATCAAATGGCCTTCTGTATGTGGTATAAACCCATTTGCAAGAGGATAATACGTTTCTTACAAAAATATTATGAACAGATGAATCGCGATTCACTAATTGTGGTATTTTTAATCGCCACAATGAACATATATGAACTTAAGAGAATCCACGAGAAGTTTCACAGAGAAAACTACAAATTAAATTTGGGTTTAATCCATGGTGTGTTTGGATTAATAATTCTCGGTCCATATATTTTTGAAAGCTCACTAAGTGGAACTGATTACTTTCATTTTCTTCAGAAAACATTTGAAGATACGCTCGATTGTTTAAATTTATCATTACAAGCAAGATTAAAATGGTTCCAATATGACGGTGCTCCACCTAATAACATGTTGGCTTTACAAATTATTTAAATGTTGCTTTTCCTAACTCATAAGTGGGAAGAAATAAACCAATCCCAGGGCCACCTAGATCTCCCGATCTGCGCGTTTTAGAATATTTTCTGTGGGGTTATGTAAAAAACAAAGTATATGAAAAATCATATCAATCTGTGGAGGATCATAAACTAGTTGTTATTGAAACATTTAATTCAATTTACATGAGAATAGTGAAAAGTCCATAAATTAAATTTTAAAAAGATATAATCTATGTCATAATAGTATTAATAGTGGACTCTTTGACCATATTTTTTTAATATTAAAATTTCTCTCTCATTGATATATTGATAATTACAGAATTACTTTATGCGGTTGTTTCATTTTGATTTATCTCTGTAAAACTAATAATTACAATATTGCTAATATTATAAACAACTGCAATTGTTTTACTTTCATCTTTTTCATGGCTACCCATTTTTTATTTATAATAAAATTTAAAATAACTATAACTCACTCATTTTCAGAAATAACTATGTCATATGCCATATTGGATTATAGAGAAAAAAATTACCTTTTGAATGAGGTCACAGCCAACTATGGTTTCTATTTAAAAAAATGTAAGTTTGCGTCATATCTCGGAAAATAATGGCGTTTTTTTTCTATCTGTTATAATAACCGAGATATATTGATTTGAAAAAATTGACACTTTTTGCAAAATATCTAGTTACCCTTGACTTTTTTGAAAACATTGAAAGTGGAATTTTATTCGTCTCGTAAATCTACACTTCTTTCCCCATTTAACCGTTTCTCTATCTCTTATAGTTTCCGAGATCCCCATAGAGAACATCGAAAAAAACTCACCCTGTATAGGGTAAGCATTGCGCTGTATCTCAAAAACAAATGATCCGATTGAGATGAAACTTTAAACTTAAGGTTTTATCGTTAAAGACTGGAACTGAAAAGCTTTTGGTGGACATTAAAAAACCGGCAGTGGATGTTTACTCGAGGCCGTCATTTGTTTTTTCAAATATTTTTTTAATATGAAAAATATTACAAAAGTTAAAAGGCAATGAGAAACTGAACAAGATTTAACGCAACATATCTATATCCAAAAATTTTCGGTTAAGCCGGAATTTGTCTTTAAGTTCCGAAAATGTTTATTTCTCTTGTTTATAACAATTGAACGCTTTATTTGATTTGAATGAAATTTATTATTAATAACTAGAGAGCGGATAAAAAAGCTTAAACAATGTGAAAAAATGCACTTAAAAAGACACTAAATTTAGAGGAAAAAAGCATAAAAACAGGAAAAAGGCACTAAAGAAAACTATATTCTCTTAATATGTAACACGTAACATATTTTACATAGAAATTGCTTAAAACTAAAATAAACATAATTTCTTTACGCAATACATAATAGTATGTAAGAGTATTTAAAAATTGAATTGTAATGTGCAACTTCATCAAGACCGCGGGCCGAACCTTTTTATTTGAATTTATAAGGAAAGGAGAGATTCGTAGTTTGATTTAAGGAAATGATATTTTATTTATTACGTTTTAGCATTTAAAAAAATTGTAAAAAATAACAACACATGTGTATATGTATGTAGTCATTTATTAGAACTGGCTTTCACAAAATAAATTAATTTTCACCAAATAATCAATATTTGGTGAAATATCGGATGTCGCAACACGCCGAGGGTTCTCCAAATGTGAGTCTGTTAATCTTGTACGTGTTTTTGATTTAACAAACTTCATTCTCGAAAATAGCTGCTCACATTTGTATGTACTTAAAAATAGTGACATTTTTTCCGAGCCAAAGTTGCGAGATTTGGAAATTTATCGGTTGGTAAATATTTTTTATAAAAATTGGTTAACGGCGTGTCTCTAAATATCGCCTTAAGATCGGATTTTTCTTGAAATTCAATAAGTTCCATTTGCAATGAAAATGGAGCTTTTTTTATGTCCTCATCAAATGGGGAGCAAAACATTGCAAGAGTGGGAAAATGATAGGTATTCCCTGTTCAGAGCTGATTTTCCCAAATTCTTAATTTATTTTGGAATGTCTTGACGTGACCATACAGTTCATGAACAAGTTGTTCTTGGATTTGCAACTTTGTATTTAATTCATTCATATGACTTGTTACATCAACGAGAAATGCAAGATCGCAGACCCAATTTGTGTTCTTTAGCTCTTGTACAGGTTTTTCTTTCATATCCATAAAAACAAATACCTCATCTTTCATAAAAAATCATAAAATCGTTTTATCATTTTTGCTTTACTTAACCAGCGCACTTCACACTAAAATGTGAAATCTTCAAATTCAGACTGCAGTTCTTCTAAAAATGTTTGGAACTGATGGTGGTGAAGTGCTCTTGATTTAATTAAATTTATGTGTAAATTTGATCGATTTTGCACACAAATTTTTGTTGATGTAAAATGTAGTGAAATAGAATTTTCAGTGTCAATATTCCTGCTACATAGTTCCAATTTAATTCTATTGACAACTCCTAAATTAGAACCAACCATAGCTGGAGCACCATCAGTAGAAATTCCACTTAGATTCTCCCATTTAAGCTCAAATTGATCAAAAACTGCATTTACTTCTTCGAAAATGTTTTCTCCTCGTGTGGTATCCTTCATAAGTTGAAGAGCCGGCAATTCTTCTATGTAATTAAATTTGATATCAACTCCAAGAATAAAAAATAGCTAATTGTGCGGTATCGGTAGTATATGTGCTCTCATCGAGCAATTGAAAATGCCTCAAACTTCTGCGACGCACGTAACTTAAGGTTTGATTTGATATCGTTGACCATATCATCGATTCGTCTTGTTATAGTCCAGCGAGAAAGACTTATTTTTTCTATATCCTCGCTCTTTTCAGGACATAGTTCTTTAACGACAGCACTAAGACACTCTTTAACAAAATCACCTTCATAATAAGGTTTAGAATGCTTTGCAGTTTTTTCACTAATTATAAAACTTGCTCGTACAATACATTTGCATAAATAAAAGAGTCTGTTGCGCAGATAAACATTTTTTCAAATGGATTATTTTATCTTTCCTTTGTTGCCCATTGAGATTACTATAACTAGAATGTTTTTATGTAAAGTGGCGTTTTAAATTAAATTCTTTTACCACTGATATACTTTCGAGGCAAATTAAACAAACAGGCTTGTTTTTTGCATAATAATAAAGTAACTTTTAGTCCACTTATCTTGAAAAACACGATTTTCAATATCAACTTTTCTTCTCTTCTCTGATGTCATTTTAAAGATTATATTAAATTAATTGATTAATTGTTGAGGCGTTCACTTCGTGATACATCTTGAATATTTAGATAAAGTAAAACTCACTTTATTAATATCACACTATTTAAAATTAAACTTAAAGTTTGAAAATGATCAGCTGTTGATCGAAACTCGAGCCACTTTTTAAATAAATAGTGTGATATTAACAAAGTGAGTTTTACTTTATCTTTATATTAAATTGTATGAATTTAGAAACTGCTGTGCCTTACTACAAATAACTATGTGATTTTGCTCTGCTGATTCTTCCTTCACTAATCAACATACTTACAGCCAGTGCAAATAAGACGGGGTTTTCCCTGTTTATTGCATATACTGAATGCTGAGTTGACTAAATACAGTACAAAACTTTATGATACCTATAAAAATTTATGATTCTTAGATTATATGAAAATTATTAAGAATACATATATTTTTTTTATTTTCAAGGGCCAGGTTTAGTGAGATTTGAGAATTGTGCTGCGGGCCGGATAAAATGAAGTCAGGGGCCGGATCCGGCCCGCGGGCCGTACGTTGCACATGCCTGTTGTATACATTTCAAAATAACTAAAATCTATTCATGAAAAATTTGATCACTAAAAGTTGCTCAAGGTGTTCAATTGTAAAATGATTACTTCTGTCGCTCAATAAATTTTTTAAAGTGGAAAGTTTCTCTTCATTTTAAATTATAGTTGGATACATTTGAAAATTGGAATATTGTCGTTATAAATCAAGTTTATTTTATTTATTATTAAAAATTCTTCATTTTTACCGAATATTTCTTCCGATATTATTTTAATTTCTTGGCCAATGCGTCCAGGTATTTTCTAAATTGAATCTGCTTTTATACAGATTTTATTGTGTAGCTTAAAAAATTTAAACGGGGTTTTATGTAACTAAGTTGTTTTGAAGATCTTGTTTCAAAGTCGTATATAACCTCATTAAATCCTTTGAAATTATTTGCATGGTACATCGCAGCATCTAGCCAAGTTCCCCATCTTGTTAGCACTGGTTCATGGGGCAGTGAGATATCAGGTAATGTCTCCTTGAATAATTGTACTCACAGAGGAGTATAAGAACTATTTTTCCATTCTTAATTAAATATACCAATGGAAATTTCATTCATATAGTTTCAGCAATTGGTTTCAATCCACGTGCTAAAATTTTGTAACTTGGTATTGCCTAAGGCAAAAATAAGCTAATTAATCCCTCATTTATGAATTTTGCTATAGTGTTATTATCAGTTTTCTTCAATTCTTTTGAATATATCAAAATACTGTTGGTCGGAATGTCTCCATGCAAAACTCCTATTATTAAATTAAATAAGCGTATGTGGTTTTATGCATACCAAACCACATATAATTATTGTTAATAATATCTTTAATTTTTAGTATGCGCTTTTTACAATATTTTTTCAAGAAAGATTTAAAAGTGTTTGCATAAATATAAATTAAACTTAAATTATCCATCGTTTGTTGTATTCGTATTTTTATTCAGAGTAAAAATTGATACGGTTGTAAACACTGATTATTAGCTGTCACTTAAATTTGTTTACATTTAATACTTACTGCGACCTCCATTTGGGTCTAGTCTAAAGACGTTTACATCCGGAATATCATGATTCCTATGAGGCGTTCGTCTGATTTATCTAAATAATAGAGACTGACTGTTATATCTACTTATTTATAAACATATAAACGAATCAACCAATGATGAATCAGTGCTTTAGAAAAATCAACAGAGTACTTCAGGATCGGGAAACTCGTCAGGTGAAAATAATATTAACACTTTTTCATCTATAAATCGTCGCTATACAACGAGAAATACAACGAAACAACAAATTTTCAAAAATAATCATGCACCTATTAGTATTTATTACCAGAACTTCGTGGCCTTAACTCTAAATGTAGTAAAATCTATCAGAATAGTGCTATTAGTGTTTTCTCTATGTTCGCGTTTACTGAGACATGGCTGAATGAAAATGTGGACTGTTGTGAGCTATTTCATGAAAATTATACAATTTTTCGTAATGATCGTAATTGTGTATTAAGTAATAAGAAGTGTGGTGGTGGGATGTTAATCGCTGTTGATTCCACGCTGAATACTACCGAAATGCCATTTGATAGACTTGCGCTATCTACTAACAGAATTGAACTATTAATTGTAAGAGTAATTATTCATAATGTAACCATGTATATAGTTAATGGTTATATTTGTCCACCAGTGAATTTGAATCAACTGTTAGTTGTGACTGAAATCTTAGAAAATTCGATTTTTTTGCTTAACAGTAATGTAATTATTGTTGGCGACTTTAATCTGAGTGAGTTTATTATTCATCCAATGTTAAATCCTTCATATACGTGCTTGCATAACAGTATTCAATTTTTAGGCCTTAACCAGTACAATTTTATCAAAAATCATAATAATCGTACTCTGGACTTAGTTTTTAGCAATATGCAGTGCTCGATAAATCGAGTTGATCCAATTACTGTCGAAGATAAAAAAGCTAATATACATAACTTATATGACTCAATAACTTCTATTGATTGGTCTGATGTCTTATTAATTCATTCTGTGAATGATGCTTGCACTTTATTCTATGATAAACTGTTTAGGTTTTGAAGATAACGTTCCTTTGGTCAAACGTAGTTCAAATAAATTCCCCCGTGGTTTTCGGGTAGACTTAAGCGAAAAAATCGTGAGAAGAATAAATTCTTTCAGTTAAAAAAAATCAAATCCTCTATCACAGTTTTTTAAAGTGAGATACTCTAATTTACGACGTGAAGTGAAATTACTGTCTAAAATAGACTATAATTCTTTTATTAGGAGCACCGAAAATAAAGTATCCAACCAAGTAAATTCTGGAATTTTATCAATACTGTTCGTAATAAAACATCAGTGCCTCCCAATATGCAATATGAAAATATAAAACTTTCTTCACCACCTGATGTATTCAATGTTTTTGCAACGCATTTTTCCAAATCATATTCTGAACCTTCTAAATCTAACTCTGGTGAAGTTTATGACAAGTCGATCAATACGCATGAGTACCTTATTATTCTTACAATTAGTATCGACACCGTGATTGAAGCACTTGCAAAATTGGGTAATAAAGTTAGCGCAGGTCCTGATGGTGTATCTGCTTTAGTCCTTAATGATTGCCGTTATATATTAGCTACACCCTTAAACCATATTTTAACTTTTAACGAGATTCCCGTATTTTGGAGAACTGCACTAATTATACCTATTTTTAAATCGGGTAATAAAAGTGTCGAACTATCGACCTATTGCTATTATTTCCAACATAGCTAAGTGTTTTGAGCTGATACTTTGTAAATCCATACGTATATAACAAACTGACTTCGAAGCAACATGGATTTAGACCTAAAAAGTTGACAGTTTTCAATATTTTGTTTCAAACTCAATCATATTGATAATCGCACTCAGGTTGATGTCATATACACGGAAAACTTCTGGGATTTTCTCCTAATCTTTGTGATTTATTCGATAACTATCTATCAAATAGATCTTTATTCGTGGTTTAAGTCAAGAGAATTTACTGCAGTATCCGATGTTCCACAGGTTTCTAACCTTGGTCCGGTGTTATTTAATTGTTTTATTAATGATAATACTGATAATGTTAGGCCAAATATCTTAATGTTTGCAGATGATGTAAAAATATTTGCCTCTATATACACGATGGATGATTGTCGAACTCTACAAAGTAACTTGGATCAAATAGTTCAATGGTGTCAAGATAATAATATATCCTTAAATGCAACTAAATGCAAGGTTATGTCATATACTAGAAATAAATCTGTAATATCGTACCATTATAACATTGATGGTACTTGTTTGTCCAAGGTCGACACTTTTAAAGATCTGATAGTGTTATTTGACAATAATCTGTCTTTTAGTGATCGTATTAAACAAATTGTTTCTACCGCTAACCGCTGCTTGGGCTTCATAAGTCGTAATAGCAAACCATTCAAGAGTATTAATGTTTAAAAATGTTATACTATGCATTTGTGCGATCTAAACTTGAATTTGCTTGTTCCGAATGGAATCCTTATTATATGAAATATTCATCCATGGTAGAATCAATACAGAAAAAAAATGTTAAATATTTATATTTTAAGAAATTTGGATAATCTCCAGGCGTTGATTGTAAGTACGAAGATTTATTACGAGAATTTAACCTACACTCCTTAGAAAATCGGCGTAAATCTCATTCAGTAACCACACTGTATAAAATACTTAATAATCAGATTGATTACCCTGAGCTGCTTACTCAGTTGGATATTCAGGTACCAAGTAATGAAGAAGTAGCCGCTTATTTCACCAAACAATTGCTAGAGCATTCTTTAATCTGATTATTGGGCATTTATCTTAATACTTTCGGTTTGAAAATAATACGCTGATGTATTGAAACCATTGGTCACCATACAAATAAATAACGGTTATACAAAACAAAGTGATTATTGTGTTTAATTTTATCTTAATGTTACGTTTCTCTACTATCTCTATTTTGTCATTAAAATTTTATTTAGTTTATTGTATTATATTTTAGTTTGTTTTTTTTTTTATTTCAATCTGTAATTGGACTCGTTCCGTTGATTGAGAAAATAAATAAATAAATAAATTGTTTTTGTATTGTACAATGGTAATTTATACTAATATTTATTAATACTCAGTTGGTGCAATTTTTTTAATTTATACAAAATAATAATTATTGTGTCATGTTATAAACAGCTATAAATTTTAAACAATTATATAGTTAAAAGAGAAAGATAATATGTCATAAAAATATAATCTATAAATGATGGGGTACACTTTTTTTATGAAAATTCTCTATATTAGCACATTAATTTATAATCAGTGTAAAATTTTTATTAAATATTTATTTAAAGTTTAAAAAATGCTCTTTTGATCTAAAAAAAAGACATGAAAATAAGAACAAAAAGTCAAAATAAACAAAAAAAGCAAAAAAATCTAAACGCCAAGTAATCACAATTTTCAAGATTCGTATACATATTTAGAATTTTTTTCGATACTATAAATACATATTAAGGATAAGCATAATGGCTAGAAATCCGCTCTCTATTAATAACTATCATAATAAAATACATCATTTCAGTTATTATGACCAATAGTGATTGACAAAAAGTATAAAAAGCAGTACTACCACCACTTAAAATCTAAAATATTTTTTATTGGTACATTCTACAAAAACTAATAAAATGGTAAAATATATTAAAATCCTTTAGTTCGTTGTAGAAAATTAAATAATAATTTAAAAATGCGAAAACATTTCGTGACTGAGTCAACAATGAGTCTTACTCAGACTAGAGAATAAATTAATTTTGAAACAACTACTTCCCTAGCTAATACTTCGACAGACATTGAATAATACAAAATTAATTTGCGTGTTACAAATAGTACAACTATCAAAGCAACACTAATTTGAATTAAATTGTTTCTGTTAAATAAACTAAAATGCAAAATTTAGATTGTTTAAATGTGACTGTAACATGAAAAATTATGAACAAAAATTTAATTTAAACTGATTTCATTAAATTAAATAAGCAAAAGCAATTAAAAAATCTAGCAGACACGTGTTTCGATCTTTCGAACTCTTCAGTACAGCTTTATTATAAAATTGATATTAAATACAAATAAAAACATTTACTAAAATAAATATAATGAAAAATGATAATAAATAAAATGAAATATAAATAACTTACTCAGGCATGTACGGCAACTGACAAGAATGAAATATAATCGACTGAAGATCTGAATTTATACCTGAGATGGATTAGTGAATTCTACAGAAATCATACAAATAATTGAATAATAAAATGTATTAAAATCATTTAGTTCGTTGTAGTAAATTAAATGTCCCCCTCGAAACTATGAAAGTTTCCATTCAGCACATTATGCATTATTTTCAAGTTATTCGAGACCGTAATGTAAATGTAAAATGGGACACCCTATATATATATATATATATATATATATATATATATATATATACAGGGTGTCTCGTTAATGCGGGGAAATGGCTGGACCATAGATTCCTGGGGTCAAAATATGACGATTTAACGCAACTTATCTATATCCGAAAATTTAAGGTAAAGCCGGAATTTGGCTTCAAAGTTTCAAAATTTTTTATTTCTTTTGTTTATAACAATTGAACGCTTTAATTGATTTGAATGAAATTTATTAGTAATAAGTACCATAATATTATACATCATTTTAGTTATTTTGGTCATTAGTGATTGACAGGAAGTATAAAAAACAGTAGTACCACCACTTAAAAACTAAAATATTTTTTTAATGGTGCATCCAATAAAATCCAAAAAAATCTACTTGAAAGGGCATTAGATTTAAAAACTTTTTTGACTCTTACTTGTTTTTGATATCTTGTACGGTTTTTGCACAAAAAAATAAAATATGAATATAGTATACTCATTATGCACTCGTTAATGAGTAAATAAACTTACTCAATTGAATAAAAATTAAATAATATCAATAAAGAAAATAAATCAAATCAACATCTAACACTTTTCAAACAATTTTCTTTGCAAAATCCTAATATCTGTTTGTTCCAAATATGAATATTTATGAACTATAATAAAGTTAAAAATGAATTGTTAAAAGACACTAAATAATTATTATTATACATAATTTACATTTTTTAAACAAAGACGGCCACGAAAAACATTTATCTTCGATTCGATGAAAAACTAGATTTTGTTTTTGCTAGATAAAAAATATATATTTTATTTTTTTGTGGGAAAACCGTAAAAGATATCAAATATTAATAAGAGATGAAAAAGTTTTTAAATTAAATGGTCTTTCAAGCAGTATTTTTTTAGTTTTTATTAGATCCACCACTAAAAAAATATTTTAGTTTTTAAGTGGTGGTAGTACTGTTTCGTACACTTCTTGTTAACGAATAATAGTCATAATAACTGAAATGATGTATTATATTATGGTAGTTATTAAAAATAAATTTCATTCAAATCAAATAAAGCGTTCAATTGTTATAAACAAAAGAAATAAAAAATTTTAAAATTTTGAAGTCAAATTCCGGCTTAATCGTAAATTTTTGGATATAGATAAGTTGCGTTAAATCGTCATATTTTGACCTCAGGAATCTATGGTCCAGGCATTTCCCCGCAATGTGGGGAAATGGCTGGACCATATATTCCTGGGGTCAAAATATGATGATTTAACACAACTTATCTATATCCAAAAATTTATGGGTAAGCCGGAATTTGTCTTCAAAGTTTCAAAAATTTTTATTTCTTTTGTTTATAACAATTGAACGCTTTATTCGATTTGAATGAAACTTATTATTAGTAACTACCATAATATAATACATCATTTCAATTATTATGGTCATTAGTAATTGACCGGAAGTATAAAAAACAGTAGTACCACCACTTAAAAACTAAAATATTTTTTTATTGGTGCATCCAATAAAAGCTAAAAAAATATTTCTTGAAAGGCCAATTAATTTTAAAACTTTTTTGTATCTTAATAATATTTGATATCTCTTACGGTTTTGGCACAAAAAAATAAAATATGAATATAGTATGCAGATTTGCACTCATTAATAAGTAAATCAACTTATTCAATTGATTAAAAATTAAATAATATCAGTTGATACAATAAATCAAAACAACATCTAATACTTTTTAAACAATTTTCTTCGCAAAATCCTAATACAAGCAAGACATCTGCTTGCTGCAAATGTGAATATTTATGAACTATAATAAAGTTAACAATAAATGATTTAAAGACTCTCAGTAATTATTATTTTACATAATTTACATTTTTTAAAGAAAGACGACTACGAAAAACATATATTTTCGATTTGATGGAAAACTAGATTTTGTTTTTACTAGATAAAAAAATATATTTTATTTTTTTGTGTGAAAACCGTAAAAGATATCAAATTTTATTAAGAGACAAAAAAGTTTTAGAATCAAATTCTATTTTAAGCAGTATTTTTTTAGTTTTTATTGGATGCACTAATAAAAAAATATTTTAGTTTTTAAGTGGTGGTACTACTGTTTTCTATATTTCCTGTTAATCAATAATGTCCACAATACCTTCAATGATGTATTATACTAAGGTAGTTATTAATAATTAATTTCATTCAAATTGAATAAAGCGTTCAATTGTTATAAACAAAAGAAATAAACATTTTTGAAACTTTGAAGACAAATTCCGGCTTAACCGTAAATTTTTGGATATAGATAAGTTGTATTAAATCATCATATTTTGACCCCAGGAATCTACGGTCCAGCCATTTCCCCGCTTTAACGGGACACCCTGTATATATATATATATACCGTGTGTCCCGTTTGAAGACGCATCGTAGGGAATTCCCATGTAAAATTTTCAATTGCAGTTCGTATCTCTATTATTGAACGAAAATTATCAAAATAAAATTAGAATGATTCCTTTATTTACTAAGATTATTTTGGAGATTTTATTTATGTTTCATCTTTAGTTTTAATCGAAATATAGCTTAAAAAGTATGAAGAAATATTCGATAATAAAATCCTCAAAATAGTAGTTGCTATGAAATGTCAGTGTTTGTCATCTAAATTGATTAAGCCACAAACAAATAATTCGAAAAAAATAAGTACTTACACCACAAAAGAAAAAGTTTAGATCATCAAATTGAGTTTTGGCAGACATTTGCGACAGAAATTTGAGGATAGTGGTTGTGTAAACGATGAACATATTGTTAGGAATAAAGGGAGGAACTCTGAAGAAACTGTAACAAATGTGTTGCATGGATAACAGTACATCTAACATTAAGTGTAAGCTTATAGTTACCGACTCAATAAAAGCCAAAATCATAAAGAACTGAGCAGTGGATCCTGATTCAAGATCTAAATTTTGTTAATTATGGAAAAGTGTAACGAGAATAAGAGATTTGCAAATAGTGCTTGTTTTACAGATGAATGTACTTTCTATTTTGTGACTGAAAATATCGAACAAAATAATCATCAATGGTCTCAAAATATTCTTCATATTGTAACATCAAGAAGTGAATATCCACAAAAACTTAATGTATGGGCATGAATTTTAAAAATAGCGTTGTTAGTTTTATTTTAATTGAAAGCAAATTAAAGTACTTCATGTTTATTCTTTACAGAAGCATTCTTTCTAAATTTGGAATAGTATAATAGTTATAATTTAACTGGATGCGGTTTTGAAATTTGGTAGAAAATAAATGATAAATACTAAAAAGAGTTTAATTCTGGATCGGGCAATTGTACCTTTGAGTTAACTTGTTTCAACAAGAATAATGAATTTGTGCCTTTAAGCTCGCCATCTGTAATTTGATATGTTATACACTGACTTTTCAAAGCATTGAACGTTTCTGTGTTGTAAGCACTTATTTTGAATTTAATTATGTATTTGTGGGTTATAGAATTTAGATGACAAGCACTGACTTTTCACAGCAACTACTATTTTGAGGATCTTATTATCAAATATTTGCTTACACATTTTAAGGTATATTTTGACTAAACATGAAGATGAAACAAAAATAAAACCCCCAAAATATCTTTAGTAGGTAAAGGAATCATTCTAATTTTATTCTGATCATTTTCATTCAATAATAGAGATACAAACTGCAATTGAAAATTTTACATGGGAATTCCCTATGATGCGTCTTCAAACGGGACACACGGTATATATATATATATATACAGGGTGAGTTTTTTTCGATGTTCTCTATAGGGATCTCGGAAACTATAAGAGATAGAGAAACGGATCAATATATCTGGGTTATTATAACAGATAGAAAAAAAAATGTAAAGGACAAAGTTTTAGATAATTTTATGTAGATTAATAAAAAATAATCAGAAAATTTTTACCGCCATTATTTTCCGAGATATGACTTACATTTTTTAAATGGAAACCATAGTTGGCTATGGCCTCATTCAAAAGGTAAATTTTTTCTCTTTAATCCAATATGACATACGACATAGTTATTTCTAAAAGTAAGTGAGTTATAGTCATTTTAAGTTTTATTATAAATAAAAAATGGGTAGCCATGAAAAAGATGAAAGTAAAACAATTGAAGTTGTTTATAATAATAGCAATATTGTAATTATTAGTTTAACAAAGTTAAACAAAAATGAAAAACCAGCATAAGAAAAATAATTTTGTAATTATCAAATGACCTTCTGTAAGTGGTATAAACACATTTGTCAAGAGGATAATACGTTTCTTACACAAATATTATGAACAGATGAATCGCGATTCACAAATTGTGGTATTTTTAATCGCCACAATGAACATAGATGAACTCAAGAGAATCCACGAGAAGTTTCACAGAGAAAACTACAAATTCAATTTGGGTTTAATCCATGGTGTGTTTGAATTAATAATTCTCGGTCCATATATTTTTGAAAGCTCACTCAGAGGAAATGATTACTTTCATTTTCTTCAAAAAACATTTGAAGATACGCTCGATTGTTTAAATTTATCATTACAAGCAAGATTGAAATGGTTCCAATATGACGGTTCTCCACCTCATAACATGTTGGCTTTACAAATTATTTAAATAATGATTTCCTAACTCATGAGTGGAAAGAAATGAACCAATCCCAGGACCACCTAGATCTCTCGTTTTAGAATTTTTTCTGTGGGGTTATGTAAAAAACAAAGTATATGAAAAATCATATCAATCCGTGGAGGATCATAAACTAGCTGTTATTGAAACATTTAATTCAATTTACATGAGAATAGTCAAAAAAGCCATAAATTCAATTTTAAAAATATATAATTTATGTCATAATAATATTAATCGTGGACTCTTTGACAATATTTTTTTAATATTAAAAATTTCTCTCCCATTGATATGTTAATTACAGAATTACTTTATGCTGTTGTTTCATTTTGGTTTAACTCTGTAAAACTAATAATTATAATATTGCTATTATTATAAACAACTTCAATTGTTTTGCTTTCACCTTTTTCATGGCTACCCATTTTTTATTTATAGTAAAATTTAAAATGACTATAACTTACTTATTTTTAGAAATAACTATGTCGTATGTCATATTGGATTAAAGAGAAAAAAAATACCTTTGAATGAGGTCATATATCGGAAAATAATGGCGATAAAAATTTTCTGATTATTTTTTATTAATCTACATAAAATTATCATTATCATTATCATTCGTCTCATAAATCTACACTTCTTTCCCCATTTAACCGTTTCTCTATCTCTTATAGTTTCCGAGATCCCCATAGAGAACATCGAAAAAAACTCACCCTGTTAATGCGGGGAAATGGCTTCAAAGTTTCAAATTTTTTTATTTCTTTTGTTTATAACAGTTGAACGCTTTATTAATCAAATCAAATCAAACTAAACTTAAAACTAAATTAAAATTTAAACATATTATTTAATACAATAAAAGATAAACATTATTCTAGTTAGAGCATACACATGTTAAAATTTCCTACATAAATACACATATAAAATATAGATATTTAACCAATGTACATTAGCAAATCATTGATTTTTGTATTCCGAGTAGGTGTAATAGCATTCGTTTACCAGGAATTGTTTAAGCGATTTTTTAAAAGTCGTTTTATTTTTACATTCTCTAATGTTTAATGGTAATTTATTGTATATCGAGATACAGGAATATTTAGCTGACTTTTCATATAGGGTTGTTTTGTGTGTCGGCAAGCATATATTTTCCCTATATCTTGTATTATATACATGGTAGTCCCCATTTTTAACAAATTTTGCTTTATTTTCCATTGCGTACATAGCACATTTATATATGAAGATAGCTGTTATAGTCAGAATATTATTCGCAATAAATATATCCCGACAAGTGTCACTTCTTTTAATGTTGAATATTAATCTAATTATTCGCTTTTGACATACAAATATCCGGTTTAGATTCGATCGTCCCCATACCATTATATTATAAGTTAGATGAGGATAAACCAACGCGTAATACATATTTATTAAATTATCCCTTGAAAGCTTATCACGTAGCTTCGATATTGCAAAATAGGCGTTATTTAGTTTGCCTGATACATAATCAATTTGCCGATTCCACGACATGTCATCATCTAAGTAGCTGCCTAAAAATTTAGCAGCACTCAAATTGTTGGTTATATATTGTGTTGGCTTTCTATTATAAAATTGCATTTCTATGGTTTTATTGCTATTCAGAATTAGCTTGTTTTTGTGACACCAGGCAATTATTTGTTCATTTATTGTTTTCATTTTTATTATTAATTCTGTTTGTGTTTGTGCTGAAACGATGACTGTCGTGTCATCTGCAAAATTAACAATGTAGCCTTCGGTAATGAATTCATGGAGATCGTTGATAAAAAGAATAAATAGAAGCGGTCCTAGGGTAGATCCTTGCACTATCCCTTTAGAGAGGTTGAAGTTTTCTGATACCGTGTTCTCCAATTGGACATACAGATATCGATCCGTAAGAAAGGAATTAATTAGTTGGAGCACATTACCGCGGATCCCAATTGCAAAAAGCTTTTCACTCATAAACTTCGCGTCAATTGTATCGAATGCACAGGAAAAGTCATAGAACAACCCACTAACACACAAGCCCGCATCCAACTTGTTCGTAATTTCCTCCATAACTTTGTAGGTTGCTGTTTCTGTTGATCGTTTTTCTCGAAATCCATGTTGATGTTCCGTCACGATGTTGAATTTGTTTAAATAATTCCATAGTCTCCTCGCAATAATGTTTTCAATTATTTTAGCAAAAACAACATAATATTGATACCGGACGGTAATTTTCCATTTCTGTGTGACTCCCTTTCTTGTGGATTGGTACCACTTTTGAGACCTTCAGTGCGTTTGGGAATTTACCAGTACTAAATGCCAAGTTAATTAGATATGTTAAGGGTTCCACTATCTCATGTACAACACCTTTTATTACTGTGGATGTAATTTGGTCCTTTCCGGCACTTTTTTTATTTTTGAGCTTTTTAATTATTTCTATTACTTCAGGAGGAGTCGTCGGTTCTAGAAACATTGTATGATGACTAATTTTTGAAGTGGTGCACTTTTTTGAAATGTTTGCTTGGAAGTGGTTCCCAATTTTTGTATCTGTAATGGTAGAATAAAATTGTCCAAATTTATCAGTTATTTCTTTCATATCATTTACGTAACATCCATCTTCATTTTTTATTCTTATAGGTTCAATTTTTTTATTTATACCTAACTCTTCTCGAACCATTTCCCATATTCTTTTCTGCTTATTATGAGAAATTAATATTTCTCGATCATAGAACTGTCGTTTTGTGTGTTGAATTAATTTCCTGTACGCTTTCTTTTCGACAAAGTATTTTTCTTTTAATTCAGCTGAATCTATGTGCTTCATTGTATGAAACAAGTTTCTTAGGTTTTCACTTGTTTGTCGTATTTCCTTAGTTACCCATTTATTACGTTTTATTCGACAGTTTACCGTTTTTACTGGACAAGAAATATTAAATTGGTATTCAAATTCATCATTGAATATTTTAAATGCCGAGTTTATTTCATTTGTCTTAATAATTTCCCAGTTTACATTTTTAAGACGGGTAGTCAACTCATTAATCGTGCATTGATTTATTTCTCTTACTCGTTTTGTTGAATTTTTCGGATATACAGTAGCCGTCTCCATATCAGTTTGTATGTACATAATTTGGGCTAGATGGTCGGAGAGATTTAAATTAATATTTTTACAAGAAAAGGTTGGTAAATTGGTAATAATGTAGTCAATCTGTGTTTCTGATAAAATTCGCTCTGTCCTTTGCATTCTCGTAGGTTCTTTTATTTCATTCCTAAGATTAAACGAATTGAATAAATCACAAAGCATTCTTTTTTCAATTGAATTTGACATAAAATTTATATTAAAATCACCACAGAGAATAATTTTATCGTATAAGCTCTGGATTTTTGTTAGTAAAGAACTCAGATTATCAAAAAAAGTGTTTATATCTCCGTTGGGTGGTCGGTAAAGAACGGCAATGCCAATTATTTCTTTGTTTAATTGTAATGAGCACACAGAAAATTCTATATGGGATTCTACACAAAGATGGTTCATACTCTTCTCTTCTTTACAAAATATTTGGCATCAGATAGTATCATAACGCCTCCATGTTCCTGATTTTTCCTTGTAAACTGCGATATTCGTTTATATCCTGCTACCCTCATGTGATGCATATTAGCTTCAGTACTCCAGGTCTCAGTTAAACATATTATGTGTGGTTTTACGTCGAGTAATGCACACTCCAGTTCATCCGTTTTCCTGAATAAACTTCTTATATTTTGATGCAATACCCTTACTTCTTGAATATGTTTAATATTTTTATTTTTTACTTGTCTTTCTTCTAAATTGCTGGTGGCGTTGGGGACGATGACTTGATTTTCGAAAAAAATGAAATGGACTAATTTTGCTTCCTATTGGCCATATGTCTGGATCATTTAGAAGTTCTTTATCCGAATCAAGTACGCCGATTTTAAAACATTTATACTTTTCTGATGACCAGCGATCCGTCCGTTCTAGAGTCTCTATAATAAAATTATCGGTTTTAATTTTATTTTGTAGGTGGATTTTGATTTGAATGAAATTTATTAGTAATAAGTACCATAATATCATACATCATTTTAGTTATTTTGGCCATTAGTGATTGACAGGAAGTATAAAAAACAGTAGTACCACCACTTAAAAACTAAAATATTTTTTTATTGGTGCATCCAATAAAATCCAAAAAAAATCCACTTGAAAGGGCATTAGATCTAAAAACTGTTTTGACTCTTACTTGTTTTTGATATCTTGTACGGTTTTTGCACAAAAAAAATAAAATATGAATATAGTATACTCACTATGCACTCATTAATAAGTAAATAAACTTACTCAATTGAAAAAAAAGTAAATAATATCAATTAATAAAATAAATCAAAACAACATCTAATACTTTTCAAACAATTTTCTTTACAAAATCCTAATACAAACAAGATATCTGTTTGTTCCAAATATGAATATTTATGAACTAAAATAAAGTTAAAAATTAATTGTCAAAAGACACTAAATAATTATTATTTTATACATAATTTACATTTTTTAAACAAAGACGGTCACGAAAAACATTTATTTTCGATTCGATGAAAAACTAGATTTTGTTTTTACTAGATAAAAAATATATATTTTATTTTTTTGTGGGAAAACCGTAAAAGATATCAAATATTATTAAGAGATAAAAAAGTTTTTAAATTAAATGATTTTTCAAGTAGTTTTTTTTAGTTTTTATTAGATCCACCAATAAGAAAATATTTTAGTTTTTAAGTGGTGATACTACTGTTTTTATACTTCCTGTCAATCACTAATGGCCAAAATAACTAAAATGATGTATGATATTATGGTACTTATTACTAATAAATTTCATTAAAATAAAATAAAGCGTTCAACTGTTATAAACAAAAGAAATAAAAAATTTTGAAACTTTGAAGCCAAATTCCGGCTTAACGTTAAATTTTTGGATATAGATAAGTTGCGTTAAATCGTCATTTTTTGACCCCAGGAATCTATGGTCCAGCCATTTCCCCGCATTAACGGGACACCCTGTATATATATATATATACACGTTGTCCCCTGAAATTTTGAATATGAGTAATGTGTTTGTATTGCATCTCGATTATTATTATTGGTTGTCATGGTTGTTGCTGCAAATGAATGTCAATTTGACTTATATAGCTTCCGAATGGGAATTTTATGATCGTTTGGGATATTGCTTGGCTCAACAAGAAGATGTTTTCGAATATTTAATAAGATGAACATCGTAGTTATTTGTTATTCGTTACGTCAGAATTATGATTGTAAAAATAGTAATATTAAAATATCATGTAAATATGTTTCATTTTGATTCCCTATTTTATTACAAGCGTGGTAGCTAAGCAACAAGTAATGCATTCAATTGCCCATATTCAAAATTTCAGGGGACAACGTGTATATACACGTTGTCCCCTGAAATTTTGAATATGAGTAATGTAATGTGTATTGTATCTCGATTATTATTATTGGTTGCCATGGTTGTTGCTGCAATATGCATGTCAATTTGACTTACATAGCTTCAAAATGTTAACAGGAATTTTATGATTGTCTGTGATATTGTTTAGCTCAATAAAGAAATGTTTTCGAACATTTAATAAGATGAACGTTCTAGTGATTTGTTATTCGTTACGTCAGAATTGAGTAAATATGTTTCATTTTAATTCCGAATTTTATTACAAATTAGAAATTGGTGATTATTGGTCAGTCCATTAAAATACGTCACGAGCGTGGTAACTAAGTAACGAGTAATACATTTAAATGCCCGTATTCAAAATTTCAGGGGACAACGTGTATATAGGGTGTACATAAAGTAAGGCATCAATTCGATTAAGATTCAGGGCATTTTCTTTCAGAAAAATGCTCGAACACGTGTGAACCTCTATTTTTTATTACATTATTGCATTTATGGATTCTTCTTCGTACAATTCTGAATAAAAGAAATGACCTTTAAATAATATAATTAAATAAATATATTTTGTAAGTCTTCCTCCATAATTTTTTTGATTTACTTGTCTAAAAATTCATACAATAGATACAAACAAGTGATTAACACCCTGTGATCCTCAGGGGCGGGCCACCGTAAAATCCGAAATCGATGACCAACGAGAATTTTTCGTCAAGTACTAGAATGGTCGGGCCATGTGTTAACTACAACGTGCTAAAAACATGTTATTTTATATTTCCGTTCGCTATTTTAGGGGCGTATGGTATTATCTTCTATTATCAGAGCTACACTAACCATAATTAATTATCTGAAAGAACATGACAACAAATAATCACATATTGAGCATAATTTCTGAAAGGAGTGTCACCAGTTGTTTTATCTCTTATACTTACAAGGCATTAATTGTTCCACAGATATGTCTTCAAGTGACACCCTGTCATTGTTTTTCAAAATCCTCTTTCCATTTTAGTTGTTTTTAGGCAATTTATTTTTAACATCTACACATGATTTGAATTTTTCCATAATTCTCATTACTGATGTATGGTGTATATTTTTCCTTGGATGTCTGTTATTAAAAATTTCAGCTACTTCACGATAAGTTTTATAAATTTTACCGAGTTAAAGAATTGCTACTTTTTCTTCTACACTCAATATTACCGACATGTTAACAAATTTTATTTGACGTTCACTGTCAAACAATTCTTGCTATCAAGAAATTATTTGTTTATCAGTGCATCCTAGATTTCATGTAAGTACAGTTACATTTGCATTGTTATTGTAGAATAAAAAAAGAAAACAAGTTTTTTTCCATATAATTGGATATAATGCATATTAAAACAAAGTTTTTCACTCCGAACAATTTTTCATAATTATAATTTTCGATATTGTCACAAATAAAGGTACTTTACTCTGGAGAAGAATTCATATTTTTTGACATTACTCGTATACGATAATTATAACTACCATTCCAGTTAAGATAGGAAAAACTATATTTATTACTGGGTTTATACGTAGATTCCGTAAATCGATTGAGTGGAGGCCGACTGAGAAATAATTAACAAAGGTCCATATTTTAATGATTGCTGAGTTAGGTGAAGATGTACTTATAATTCTGTGAAGAAAGGAGACTCAATCTTCCATTTATAGTATAAGTCTTATACTATAAATGGAAGATTGAGTCTCCTTTCTTCACAGAATTTATTGATCGCAAATATACATTTCGGTCACGAAGTGATCAATTTCAATGCTAAACAAATACAAAAACCAATAAAGTAAGTATTTATACCTAAACAGATATAGATTAGTAAGGGTGGTACAAATAGGTTAGGATGATTACAATAATCCTGTTTCGGTTAACTGGGGATTAGAGCGGTGTGATTAATTCAAGAAAAGGATTAACTAATGTGCTTAAGTTTAATAGCCGGTTTTCCACTTTTTTTCATTTCTATTGCCTCAAGGGTATTAATTTCGATAATTTTTTTATTACTCTGCAGCGCGCGGTGCATCTTGTTAGGGACGAAATTGACTTTTTTTCATGTTTTTATTCTCAAAATTTTCGTTTCATGTTTATGCTTTATATATTATACTTTTTTCGGAACTAAAGTGGGTCACTTGAAATTAGTAAATGGGTCATTCGGTTACCTGCGGGTCATAGGTTGCCGACCCCTGCACTAGACTATTCTTTTTACACCATGATGACACGTATTTCAAATATTGTCTGTTTTTAGTTTCGGTGACCTCTAAAGCTACTTCATCACTATTTAAAATAGTGGTATCATCAGCGAAAAGAAGTGTTTTTGTGGACTGAACATATTTTGGTAGATCGTTGATATAGATAATAAAAAGTAATGGGCCTAACACAGAGCCTCGAGGAACACCTTAAATTACGTACACCAGACATTTTTTTTTATCATGACAATTTGTTGTCTGTATGAATATACTTTTGTTGGGATGATTTATAACTTGTGATAATACGACACCTAAATGATCCGAAAGTGCCGTATTTAAAGTTTCTACATCATTTGTGTTGAAGTGAATATTAAAATCGCCGCCTAATACTATATGACTAAAACTGATTGAGGTTTATTATTATTTATTTATTATTATTTATTATTATTATCAACGGTACACCGTTTTAAACAAAATAGAATATATGAGTAAATACAAACAAATCAAAATTAATACTAAATGAATACTACCTATAAACAAAAACAAAAATAAAAAATATTATATAAATTAGGCTAACTTAATATTATACAAACATGTTTTAAATAAACTAAAGGATATACTAAAAACATCTAAACCACAATTTTTATTTAATTTAACAACATTCTTAAATGACCGCATCATCCTATTCACGGGTTCATTTCTGCCGTAGTTGGATCGATGAAAGTTTTCACGAAACGGAACTTGACCACGCGTACTGCTAAATACATTAAAATTAATACGACGAAGTATATCATATCTTAGATTAAGATAAATAAGCATATTACTGCGACTATAGGATACACCAATTGCTCCTGTACGATAAAACATACACATTAAAAACTTATTTTGAATTCGCTCAATTTCGTTGAGGGAATTATCATAGTATGGAAATCAAACGCTAGAAGCGTACTCCAGTTGGGACCTCACTAATGAGCAGTAAAATTTTTTTTAAATGTCCACTAAAAAATATTTTCCAAATCTATTAATAAATCTTAATATTTGTAATGATTTACGACATATAGTCTCTCTATGCTTGGTAAATGCGAGTTGGCAATCAAAAATGACTTCAAGATCACGAACACAATTTACTTGTGATAGTTTATGGCCACTCATAAAATAGTTAGAAGGCAAACCTTTACTTTTATAAAATTGAATATAAGAGCATTTTTTAATATTCATGAATAAATTATTGTCATCACACCACTTACTTAAACTACAAAGATCTTCTTAAATCAATAATTGATCTGATGGACTAGATACCTTACGAAATAATTTCAAATCGTCGGCAAATAATAATACCTTTCAGTGAGAAATATATGTTGTAATATCATTAACAAATTACAAAAACAAAATAGGGCCACAATGTGACCTTTGAGGGACCCCAGATAATACTTTAACTGGTTTAGAAATGAAGTTATTAACTTTTACATATTGTTTCTCCCACTCAACTACCAACAAGATTAAACATATCAATGACGGGAGTATCCACGTACACCTCGGAAAAGTAATCAGCAAATAGATTACAGTCGTTGCCATCATTGCTCACTCTATCATTAAAATACATTGATTTAGGAAAACCATCAGTTTTACGCGATTCCTTGACAAAACTCCAAAATGATTTTGAATTATATCTGTTAGATTCAACATTTTTTATGTAGCAATTATATAAATTTTCACTAAGAATGCGACACCTACATCTTAAATTTTGAAATTTTTCATAGTCTACATTTGATCCACTGACTTTGTAATCAGAATGTGCCTTTTTTTCGCTTTGGTTAATTTGATTAGGTCCGCATTAAACCATTTTGGATATACTGATGATTTAACATATTTGGTTGGTACAAATTCAGACAAAATAAATGAACACACCTCCTGAAATTTCTCAGCTAATATATTAACATCATCTTCATGTAAATATTGGTCCCAGTTAATACATGATAAATAGTTATTTATTGTGTTATAATTAGCAGCTTTAAAATCAAGTACAGGATGATAAAATGCTAAATTATTGCTAAAACTGGAATATGGTACAGTAATAGAATATGGCGTGTGATGAATAGTGGGTTTAAACAAATCATCCGATATGAAGACAAGTAAATCCTCAAAACTTGAAAAAATGAGATCCAAATAAGTTCCCCTACTATTAGCAATTGAATTACATTGTCTAAAATTATGAAAGCACATAGTATCAGTAACAATTTGCACAATTATTATAAATAATATTGGATTCATTAGCAGTCCAAGTTGCGGACGGCAAGTTATAATCGCCTAGGATAATACATTTGTGCTCCTTAAAATTATTGACAATATTATCAATTGAATTACAATGTGTAATATATGCGTCGGTTCCAGCATTAGGTGGAATATAAACAGCTGAGATAATATAACTTGATTGTATTTTTATATACAACTCTTCTATATTGGACTGTATATCGATTTTAGAACAGTTAATGTTAGATTTAAAAAATACTTTTACTTAGATAATATCACAATGTTTATTAAATAGTGACTGCAGTTTCGATCAAACAATGATCATTATCAAACTATAATACTATAATAATAATAATAATAATAGTAATTAGATCTTTATTTTCAAAAAAATGTATACAAAAATTGCAATTCAAATTAATGAAATAGTGTCATATTTAACATTAATATACAAGAATAGCATATGATGGTGTACTTAATTATAGTTCGGTTAAACAATAGGGTTCCTTTGTACACAGGTATTCGTACAAGCGGTTTCTAAAATGATTCGAATTCTGGATGGCCTTAAGTTCATTAGGAAGACGATTCAAATATTTCATGGCTACATACGAATGGTGTCTTTCATAAAATGATAGACGATGAACCGGCAAAGCATAGTTTATGTAATTTCTCGTATTATAGGCATGCTGGTTCTTGGTAGTACTGTTCACGTCACATACAGAAAATTTTGTTACTGTTTAATATACATACATTCCAAAAAATGTTAAAATTTTATGGTTCTTAAAGTATCCTCTACAAGATTCTATGAATGGTAAGTCCTTATAACTTTTTTTTGCATCATAAATATTTTATTTGCATAGCTGCTACCTCCGTAGTATGTTATACCATATCTCATTTTTGAACAAAAATATGCATTATACACTAATTTCAAAATGTCGATTGGAGCAGGAGTGTTCTTTTTAACATAGGCAGCATGTAACATGCCGAACTCATTTCTTTTTCAAGTTTTTCTATGTGAGTTTTACCATTTAATTTATCATCTAGTATGTTGCCGAGGAAACGGACATGATTTTTTGGTGTAAAGTTTTTATTGAAAAAAGTTAAAGTTGATGAATACAAAGTTTTAGAATTATTTGTTTTAAAAAATATTATTTCAGTTTTTGAAGTGTTTAATTTTAATTTGTTTTTATTAAGCCATTCATTACATTGTGATAATTGTTCAACAGTTTTAGCTTCTATATCAGCGACATTTTTGCAGGAGATTAGCAGATTGGTGTCATCTGCATACATTACAATTTTATTACCCGTAGTTTCAACTAGTAAAGCAAGATCATTCATATAAATGATAAATAACAGTGGTCCTAAAATGCTCCCCTGTGGGATACCCTTTGTTACATGTAAACTGCTAGATGTAACATTATCTATCTTAACTCTTTGCTATCTATCGGTTAAATATGACTTAATTAGATCCAGCGCTATTCCTCTTAGCCCATACTTTTGTAATTTGTTTATTAAAATATGATGGTCTAGGCTATCAAAAGCTTTTGAAAGGTCTAACAATATATCAAGGGGAACTTCATTTAATTCAAGTTTCTCTCTTATATTTGTTAAAAAAATGTAAGAGTCTATTATTAATTATAATTTCTAGAATTTTTGCAAAACAAGTAAAATGATACTAATAGGCCTGTAGTTATTTAAGTCATTTGGGTCACCATTTTTATATATTGGTGTCACAATTGATTTTGTTAGTATACTAGGAAAATACCAGATTCTAAAGAAGCATTTAAAAGATATGTTAGGGGCTCTATGATCTCACTAATAGTGGATTTAATTATTTTAGCGGGGATTTCATCATATCCTGGAGATGCGTTTGATTTTAGTGATTGTACAGCATTGTAAACTTCTGTGATAAGTACTGGGTTTAAGAATAAAGAATTTTTATTTATTGATATACTATCATTATATGCTACTAGAAAGTTATTTTCTAATAGTTGATCATTTATTTCAATGAAGTTTTTATTAAAATTTTTCGCTAATGTTTTAATGTTCTGTGTATTATCTGTTTGGATTTTATTGTTTGTCGATGTACCCGTAATTTCCTTAATTACATTCCAGGATGTTTTTGAAATATTGTTAGAACAGTAAAATCTATTCCTGATATCATTTTGTTTTGCATTTCGTAATAATAAATCATATTATATTTTCTGATTTTTATATAAATTTAAAAATGATGAGTTGTATTGGGATATAACAAAATATGAATCTAATAAATTATTGCCATTTTTAATTTCATCAGTGTTATATATTCTTTTTTGTATGTGTCCGTGAGGGGATTTATATACTTTCGGAAAGAAATAGTTAAATATTTCTAAGTATACGTTTAGAAATATGTTCCATTTTTCATTAACAAGGTGCAATATAAAGAATTCCAAATGCTGGGATCACTAAGGCGGCATTTAAAGTTATTAGTGTTATTCTGGTTAATTTGTCGATGTGTCCGTTTTATGATATTGTCTTTTGAGTAATATTGACATGTGAGTTTAATTTCAAAATGATCAGAAATGTTATGATTAATAACGTCAGTGCTATAACCAGATGTAAGATTTGTGATGATCTTATCAATAATGGTGGCCGATTCACCGTTTATCCTGGTGTATTTGTCTATACATAACCTGGCATTATATAATTGCAGAATATTTTGTAGATCTCTACTTGTATTAGACTCGTGTGCAGTGTTAATATTAAAATCGCCTATAATAAAAATGTATTTTTACTATTAATTAGTTTATCCAGTAATTGATACAACTGGTAAAATGTGTTACAATCGGTAAGCGACGCACGATATAAAACAACGCATGTGAATGTGTTACTATAAACTACTTATAGATTGATAATGATCATTGTTTGATCGAAACTGCAGTCACTATTTAATAAACACTCTGATATTAACTAAGTAAAAGTATTTTTTATTTTTCAACTATATGACTATTTAGATAATTTAATTTATGTATCTAGCAAAGACATTATATTATTTAAAAATATATTAAAGTCATCAAATGGCGGACGATATATATTAATTATATACATGTTTGAGTTATCATTATATACATACTATACTACTATACTATACATAATAGACACATCCGGGCATAGAATGCTTTAGCAGATAATTTATCATCTTGTGATAAGCAGTGTTCATTACTAATAAATAAGAGAACATTCTATCTTGAACCAAGGCTTCAAGTTCAAGAAATTTGTTTCTTAATGAGTGGCCTTTTAATTAGAATATATTTAGGATTTTTGATGGTTGAGAGCAAGACGATGTAACAAGTTAATAATTTTTACATTCTCATGCCAGATTTGTGGATTTTTAAGCTCTTGAAACTTACTTATTGGTACTTTTAAAAGAATAATACTCCTCTGGGTACTTCGATTTTAGATGTTCACATTTTAGTTGCTTAAAGCCCTAATTATTTAGATAACTGCTCAGGTCAATTATTGTTAGATTAGGATCTAAATAATACGCATGTACAAAATCATATTGAACTGCTGAATTAATGAAAGAGATCTATTTATACTAATGTGTGGAAGGTTAGGCGGTAATTATTGTCGGGTAGGTAAATAAAAAGTGGCGCGTACATTAAATATGTTTGCTCGTCAAGCAGATTAACTTGAAGATTATTACTTTCATTGAAAATTTCAGCAAATTCAAGGCGATAAAGCTTTGTACCGATGTAAAATTTTAATATTTTTGATTTTGGGAAATCGATGTTTAAATTCTAAAGAATGATTTGAAAAGGTGCTACTATTTTGATTCAATCAGAAATGATCAGAAAATCTAGTTTCGAAGCTGCGACCTGTTTGTCCTGTATAAGTGGAGTTGCATTCGGGACACGAAATTCCATTAAACAAATCAGCGGTGTTTAACCTGATTTTTTTAATGGACTGATTTTGTCTTTTGTGTTAAATAATTTACAACTGGCTCTAAATGCAACTCGATGATTTTGTTTTTGGAAAATGTGAGCACTTTTTTTCTGTACTTTTAGCGTAATAAGTGAGAGTGGTGAATGATTGTGTATTGTGGGTTGGGATTTTTGGATAGATATAGGTTTGATATCTCTTTTTATTAATTAGATTTTGAATAAGGACGACCGGGTATCCATTGTTTTGAGCAATTTTTAAAATTCTTTTTGTGACAGAGGATGGTTAGAAGTATATGGAATAGTTGAATGTATATTAGTAGGTTTTCGGTAGATATTAAAGTCAATTCTGTTATCACTGTGGATCAATGTAAGATCTAAACAGTTAATCTTGTTATAGGTAAAGTATTGTTTTCGTGATTTTTTTGAAAAACATTCATACATTCCACTGATTATCTGTGTATCTCAAAAACGAATGATCCTATTGAGATAAAACTTTAAATTTAAGGTTTTATCGTTAAAAACTGGAACTGAAAAGCTTTTGGTGAACATACATAGACCGGAAGTAGATGTTTACTCGAGGCGTTTTTCGGTGATATTTTTCTAAATAGGAAAAATGGTTCAAACAAAAGTTAAAGCGAATGAAAAACTGAACAAGTTTAAATTGAACATATTTTTCATAATGTTCTTAATTTTGACATTGTTTGCCAATTTCCAATAAACTATTGGAGTTACATGAATTTTATATAACAAGCAATTGTAGAGCATTTAAAAGTGAGCAAATTATTAATAATAGCATTTTGCCGTAAAACTCGTAGTTTTCGAGTAAAATATAGGGATAGTATTATGATGGGCACACACCATTTTTTTATTCGCTTTCAAGTTAAGCTAGATAAGTTATGGTGTCCCATTTTACATTAGGGTCTCGAATAACTTAAAAACAATGCATCGTAATGAAAAATATGAATGGAAACTTTCATACTTTCGAGGGGGTCATCGGATTCTGACAAAATAGTCCCCCCAGACCCCAAGTGAGACGGGAAAAGGAGGGTCAACTTTAAAATCTTAAATGGAAACCCCTATTTTTCATTAGAGGTTCGGAAAGAGCGTATAAAATATGCATTTTTTGGCCACTTTTTCAAATTCTACACAGCACGCTAGTATCGTAAAAATTCGTTTTTTATTGAAAAAATGTTTCAACAGATTCATTCGATAGCGAATCGCAGTCGTGTACTGATGTGCCGAATATTCGTGTATCCGTCCGTCCTACTCGTATGACCTCAGACGTGTCGTGCATTCATGCATCCGTCCGTCCAGTTTTCTCTCTCTAACTTGCATTCGCATATGCGAAAAAAATCAACGCGATTTAAATTAAAAACACAAAAAAACACAAGGGCCAGCAAACCGCGAAATTAAAAACCAAGGGAAACGGTAGAAAAATACATCAGTAAGGGTGTTCAGCACCGCACTGGAGATTCCTCAGAAGGAGGATATAATCACATTGGATAGATTTAAATTAAAAATCGTTTTAAAAAGCCGGATTGGTCGCCCAATTTTCAGCATCTGCTGATGATTTTCCGGCTCTTCCGGGCCCTACGCCCTCTCCTCGCAACCCTGAGGAGCAGAAAGAGCTTCTTCAAAAGCAACGGTGCATACCGACGCCGAACGAGCTACCATTGCTTTTGCTGTCACTGCAGCTTTCAGTCAGGCCAACTAAACGGCCAGTGCAGATCCAACCAATTTCTAACCACAAATGGCTGCCCAAACCCGGTTACGACAAACCACTTAGACTTCCTTCGCATTGCTTTTTGGAATGCGAATGGGCTTCGACAACGTATTGACGAGCTCGATCTTTTCGTTCAGGAGAATATTCATATCATGCTGGTGAACGAAACTCGTCTCGGCCTGCGCCTGAGGCCCAGAGTTCTAGGTTATACTACATACCTACAGGTCAATGAGAACGACCCAATTCATGGCGGTACCGCCATCTTTATTAAGAGGGGGCTAGACCACTCACAGCTCCCGCTCGACAATTTGTCTAGTCCAAACGCTAATGCGATTGTTCTGTATTAAGAATACAAGAATCATTCGCTATCATATCTGATAACACACGATGACCTAAATCTTGTCTTTAATGACAACATGCCAACCTTTATAACGGGCGATTTAAACTCCAAAAGTCCGGAGTGGAACAGCAGACTTACCAACTGTTTACGTTTTTAAAATTCCCGATATAGCCGCTCAAGTCCAGGTCAATTCCAGGAAGGTTAACTTTGCGCCGCTTCAACCCTGCAACGTGATCGAGGGACAGGCCCTTAGAAAAAGGGGCATTCACTTAAGAAACGTCGAATCGTTCAAACATATTTTGTAAATAGTTTATTTAATATAATTATTTATCGTTCGTTAACTGTGGAAGTCGCGCGTCTTTTTTTCCCTCAACTAGCCGTCTTACAACGGGCACTGATCAATCCTAACACAAAACACCAACCGTAATGGTAGAATCCTGAGACAGTTCATCATCAACTCGAACTTGAATATCAGGGCAGTCGGCCCAGTAAGTCCTACTTTTTTCCACTCTGACTCTAATGTCCTGCCTGATGTGCCTCTTAAATAAGAACGGTTTTATTTCATCTGAATCCGTTGAAACACTTTAAAAAAAAAAACAAATTTTTACAATCGTAAAAAAAATTGAATTCGAAAAATTAAAAATTGCATATTTTTTACGTCTTTTTCGAATCGGCAATAAAAAATCAGGGTTTCTATTTAAGATTTCCAAGTTGAACCACTTTTTATAAAAAGTAGTATAAAAAAGTTAAACGTTTTTCTGTTATTTATTTACAATTTAATAATCAGTTTTTCCAACAAACAACTGGTCTGGCAATGGGTTCCCCATTAAGTTCTCTACGGGCAGATTTATTTATGGCACATATAGAAGATAAAATGTTCAACCTAACATTCACAAAACAACACATTTCATTTTGGTATTGAATTGTGGATGATATAATTCTTTATTCTTTATTGTCTTTGTTACTCCTGCTTACAAAATTACAAAAAATATAAAATACATACATTCAATATAAAATAAACAAATAACTTAGGACACAGGAGTCACGGGCGGAGTTCACTGTTTTTTTTTGCATGTTTCAGTGGTGCTTCCCGCCAATAAAATAATTTTTTAAACTTAATTCGATTCAATTCAATTAATTTATTGGTATTTGCAATGAGTATCATTGTATGCTCATTATACAATATACAATATAGCACTTACGTGTTGCAATCTTAAAATGTATATAGCTTGAAAGTTTATGCGAAACTAACTAATTACAATTCTTAAAATTAAGAAAACGGATTATTTTCTTCATAAGAGTAGGAATTCAGTAATTGTAACGTCCATGCAAAAGTTATTGATATTTGTCAATCGATATTTCGAACATGGGTAAAGTAAATTTAAAAATCATTATCATCGGACATAATACGTTAAGTTGTTTGTATACGCCAAAACATTCACAATAACAAATTATGTTCTTACACCCAAACCCTTCCTATACCATGATGTTGAGGAATAAACATTCGGAATTTTTAATTTATGCTTTTATTTGATTCTTTCGCCCCCTTTTTAAAAGAGGTTTTTTGGTCAGTACGACAAGTTTATAATGAAACATATTTATTTTTTGTTAGTGGGAGAATTTACTTCAATCATTTTGTAAGAGCAGGAACAGATGGGAAGCAATTTTTAGCAACTTCTGGTTAAAATTATTTGTTACGTTGTTAACCCAAAACTATTTTATATTTTGTAATCGCATAGGTGTTGCCACAATAGATTTTGTTTTCCTGTTTAGATATTAAATGATGTTTTTTTGTAATTTTATATCCTATACATAGCTATCTGTATTTAAATACAGATTCCCGCTTGGATTAGGTTTATGACCAAACATAAGTATAAGAAAAGGTAGCAAAAGCCACATATTTATCCCAAGCATGTTGAGAGACCAGAGCTCCATTACTATATGCTGTTAATGTGTGTTTTATTTGATAATGATCATTGTTTGATCGACACTGCAGTCACTATTTAATAAACATTTTGATTTTAACTAAGTAAAAGTATTTTTTTATTTTGTCATTTAATTAAAATGTATCATGAAGTAAGTTGCTTTATTTTAATTTTTTTTTTGTTTTTTCAATAAAACGGTCAATGCTTTGCCCTGATTTGTCAGTATGCACTTAGAAATACCAAATTTACAATACAAATAAAGTTTTTGACTAATGAAGTTTAAGTAGAAGCTTTATGATTTGTAAGGAAAACCTAATTTTTATTAATCCATCTCGAAGTCATCTGTAACGGCATTTGTAATGAAAGTATTCGAAATAGGAGGACTAATAATGTATGTCATTTTCAATTTGAATTCTATTAAGTACGTCTGCAGTGCCAGGTTTATACTCAAAATAACAATCAAGATAGTAGTGTTATTTGTGTATTTGTGTGTGTGTGTGAGTGAGCTTGTTACTTTAAAGGACCCCCCGTGTCTCTAAATCACCATTAATTGTATCCCGTGGTGAATGGTATCGGTTACCCATTCAACTGCGGAGCCGAACCAACGCTGCTATACTATCGCTAACGCTAGTTCAGCCGCAACCAAATGCGCCACCACCTGCATGTTAATCAAGATATTTTAACGCGATCTAGGAAAATTTCAAATCTTCGGCCAAAAGTATAGGGTCTAAAATGTTTAATATATATAATTAATTTTTTTCACAAATATTTTTCACATTTCCCCATTTTCCGATATCTTTTTTTGCTTCTATCCATATTATTTCTTTCTTTTCTATTGCTCTTATGGTCACTTGGTCCCATGATAGTCTGGGTCTACCTCGTTTCTTTTTTCCTTGTGTTTTTGCTCCCCATACTCTTTTCACTTGTCGTGCTTCTTCCATTCTCTTTAAATAACCCCACCAGTGCAACTGTCTTTCTTTCTGTGTTCTTCAATCTATTTCTTTTGGTAACTCCTCTGGCTCTTAGATATTTCATTTCAACTGCTTGTATCCTGCTTTCCTTTCTCTTGGTTAGCGTCCACGATTCGCATCCATAGGTAAGCACCGGTCTATATATTCACTTGAATAACTTTGTTTTAGTGACTTTTGATATTTGTCGTTGGTTTATGTGGTATACTTTTGATGCTTTTTCTATTCTTGTATTTATTTCGGGTTCCTGTGTTCCTTTGCTGTCTATATTTATTCCTAAGTATTTGTATGTGGATACCCCTCTATTTCTATGTTCATCGTCTCTTGTTCCTCTCTAATTATCATTATGTTAGTCTTTCCTTTGTTCATTTTCATATCATATTTTTCTAATGTTTCGTTCCATAGTTGTAAGTTTTGTTTACAAATACTCCTTCAGACACAGTCACTTTTTGGAGAATTTTGTACCATATTGTTATACCGTTGCATAGTGTATTGCATTCTTTTATTATTTCACCCATGAATATTATAAACAATCCCGGGCTAAGTCCTCCTCCTTGCCGTAGCCCACCATTGGTTGTAAATAGTTATGTTCTCTCATTCTTATATATGTAGATAGATAGATAGATCTTGTAGATTTTTACAAGTAACTCTAACCTCATTTTCTCTATGTTTTTTATCATTTCCCCTGTTATTTGGTATTGTCCTGCAGCTTTTCCGTTTATAATTTTTCCTATTATCTCCATTAGCTCTTCTAAATTTGTTAGATTTCTGTTGTCGTCTTCAATTTCTTAATTTTCATTTTCATGATTTCCTTCTAAGGCGTTCTTTTTCTGTTATAGCTGCTGGAAATATTTTTTCCATCTGTTCATGATTCCTAACTCTTCGTTAATTATATCCCCACCTTTGCTCTTAATAGTGGCTTTTGTGTTTTATTTTCCCTTAATGTCTTCATTGCTTTGTTGAACAGTGTTTGATTTCCCTTGTTATCTTGTTCTAGTTTTTCCCCAAAGTCCTCCCATTGTTTCTTCTTTGCCGCTGTTACTAGTTATTTCGTTCTTCCTGTTTCAACTTTATATTTGACATAATTTTCAGTTCTCCTGTTGCCTATATAATTTTTCTATGCTTTATTTCTTTTATTTGCTCTCTTATCTCTTCCGTTCACCATGCTGTTTGTTTATTTCTCTTGCTTCCCCTGTTTACTCCACAAACTTTTGCTGCGGCTTTTAGAGTTGCTTGTTTAAACAGAGCCCACATTTGTTCTAGATTTTTATTTTCTAATTCAGTCTCTATTCTTTCTATACTGTTTTCAAATGCCTCTCTATATTTTTCTGCTGTTTCTCTATGTCTTAGTTTGTACGTTCTTATTTTTGTGTTCACCTCTTTGTTCCGTTCCGTTGTTTGTCTTGTTTATTTCCTTTCTGTTTTCTCTCTTATTCTGCTTATCACTATGTAGTGGTCGTTTCCTATTTCCGGACCCTTTATTACTTTTGTATCTAGTACTGCCCTCTTGTTTTTTGCTTCTATAATTACATAGTCGATAATAGACTTTTCATTTCTACTACTCACTTCTCTTATATATTTGTGTATGTTCTTGTGTTGAAAAAATGTGTTCGTAATTATCAGGTTATTCATTATGCAGTAATCTAGCATCTGTTTTGCATTGTTGTTTCTAGTGTTTTCTCCATATTGTCCTAGTGCTTTCTCATACTCTTTGTCTTTAGTTCCTACTCTTGCACTAAGAAATCCAGCGACATATATTCTTCATTTTGTTTCTTCAATTACTAGGTCTAACTCTTTCCAAAATTCATTATTTTCTTCTCCTTTTTTATCTTCGTTGAGTCCATATACTACGATTATTATTTTTATTTTGTTCTTCTCTCGTATTTCTACTTTCAATAGTCGTTCTGATTATGCTTCCCAATTGTATATTTGGTACTCCAAGGAGTGATGAATTATGCTGTTGCTCTTTTTCCTTCTTCTGTCCCATTAAAGATCATTATGTGCCCTTTGACTAATTTAATCATTCCACTGTTTCTTTTTCTTTATCTCCGTTATTGCTAGGATTTCCAAACCTATCTCTTCAAATTCTCTTTCGAGTTTCTTTCTTTTCCATTTATTGCTCTGACATTCCATGTTCCCATTTTATACCTTCTATATATCCTCTGATTTATCGTTATTTACCTTGTCTTGTTTATTTCCTTTTTTGTCCTTGTTCATTTGCTTGAGTTTACTGCTTTGTTTATTCTCTATTAGTCCATTTTCTTTGTTATTCCAGATGTAATAATTTAGTATAAGTTTTTTGTATTCAACCCTTGCTTTGTTGCTTTTTCCGTTTCTTACTTCGCAATGTTTATAATTTCTCGTTATATTCTTCGTTCTTCCGCTGAAATATCATTGTATATTTTGGTGTTCTTCAGTTTGGTACTCAATTTCCGCTACCAACATTTCTTCTTTTATGTCCTGGTTAATTTTTGATTCTTCTTCTAGTTCCTTCGATACATAATCTTCGAGTGCTTCCTTTATATTTTCATTATCTGTTTTAAATCCTTAAACAATTATTTTATTCCTTCTCTTTTCTCTCTCTTCTTTTTCAATTTTTCCTTCTAGTTTTTTCAATCTTTCCTCCATTTGTTTCTTTTCTTGTTTCCATTTCTCCTCTTTTGGCCGCATTTCTTTCTTTATTTCCTCTTTTAGTTCCTGAGTGTTTTTTCTCATTTCGTGTAAAATTTCTTTCAACATTTTTTTCATTTTCTCCATATCTTTCTTTTTTTGTATAGTTCGTATCTGTTACTCTCACTAGTTATGGTTTGTTTGTTTCTAATTCTGGTTTATGTCCTCTTTTCTTGTATGTCACGTTTTTTTTAATGTTTAATAATAATAATTAATGAAGTTTATTTTCAATTGTAAATAAATATAGTAAGGTTAACAATAAAAAAATTCAAATGAAAAACGTCTTGTTCTGCTAACTAATATAACTTATAACTAATTAATGAGATAAGAACATAAATCAATTTGTTAAACAAAAAATCTTCAATTGTATATAAACATCTTTCTTTCTTTGTTTGAAGATGAATACAGATAGACTGTCTTTAATTGCTTGAGGTAGACAATTATAAATCTTGTAGCCATTATAGCTGATTCCTTTTTCAAATTGGGACGTTTTTTGAATTGGTGGCTGAAGCTTTTATGCATAGTAGGATAATTGTGTAGCGGTAATGAATATATATGTGTATTTTGACCAACTAATATAGCTACTTCATATACATAGGTGGAGGCTAATGTTAAAATTCCACAATCCATTAAGTCACCATTTCCATAACAACGCTGCGTCCTACCTACCTTTGAAAGGTAACTTGATGGCTAACTATTTTTGTATAATCTATAAAAAAATGATTTTCAAAGTTCGATATCTCTAAAACGGTAGTTTACCTTTATGATGTGATTAAAGAAAAAGCAACTTTATTTCGTCCTGACTTTTTGACTGATCCTGTATAATTAATTTGTGTTTATTGTAATAGTTTAAAAAAAAAAAAAACTTTTGTATCTTAACATTTTTTGCTAGATATCTCACTTTATGAGATATCCGACCGTTTCCATACATATACAGCGACCCTGTTTAATTGGAACACCTTCTCCTACTATTTTTTTTTTAGATCAAGTAGCGTATAATGTGCTGTGTTGATTTTTTTTATTAAATGAGGTGATTATCGATATAAACTCCCAGAAATTTTCTGACACGGTCCACTTTAATAATTTTCTTTTTCTGTTCACTTTTGACCAGAATGCTGCATGTATCAATTTTCTTATTACTATTTGAGAATTGAACAATAACTGAGTAGTAACATATATTTGTTGACAAATTTTGTACATATTAACATTGAAATGATGAATAATGAATGAGGTGTTAATGTATTAATTTGTCAAAAGGCTATCAACCAGAGGTCTTTCTGCTTTGTTTTGACCAGTCATATGGCGTCGGTCGTTATTGCTTAAAAGGATGAAATGAAATCGAATATGGTTAAGAGGATTCCGGAGTATGGTTAGGGTCGCTCGCTAACTTCAATATTGCGGGAGGTTGGATTGCTGGGATTGGTTAAGAGGGCACAACCATAGTCAAGTAGTGGACGGCAGATCATTTTATATATTTTAACAGCTGTTCTTGTGTTTATACCACTGTTTTCATACATTAAATTTCTAAAGCATTTTGCTCTAGAAGTAATTTTATGGCTGTATGTTTTTTAAAATTGATTTTTTGATCTATGGTTATGCCCAAGTACTTAACGGAAGCTGTAGGAGGGATCATAGTTTGGGAAATATGGACTTTGTAAGGTCAGTTATTTTTGCGATGATAAGGAATTAAGAGCTGTGATTTGTGGGGATTGATTTTAATGCGCCATTTTGCAAACCATCTTTGAAGGGAGTCAATAAGCTCTTCGAAGAATTGTAGCGCTTTTGGAAGTGAGGAAGCATGTGTGATTAGAGCAGTGTCGTCTGCAAATTGCAGGAGGTATTTGGATAGATTAAAGTAGAGAGGATCAGGGTTGTAGACATCAGCACAAAAAATGTTATATAACAGAGGTGACATGAAGTACTTGTTCGGGAGTAAAGGAAGAGGAGAATGAATTATGGATTTTGACTTTTAAGGATCTATTAGAGAGGAATGGTTTAATAATGAAAATTATATGAGGAAGGATATTTAGGAGGTGGCACTTGTATAATAGGCCTTGATGCCAGGCAGAGTCAAAAGCTTTCTGGGCATCTAAAAATAAGGCTGCAGAAGCTCTGCCTTCAAGGTGTTTGAATATTTGAGATAAGGATAGTGAGTGGAAGGGAAGAAAACCAAATTGTTATTTGGAGATGTGGTTGTAAAGTAAAGAAAGGATTTTGTTTTTGAGGAGGGCAATTACTAACTTTTTGGGATGTAGTATAAGTTGTTGATGTTTACACCAGTTTTCCATTTTAGTAACTGCAATTTGTGAATTTTTTGCAGCGTTTTCTATGGGTCAATTTGATCCAAGTATTTATCGCTTGTGAAGTTTCCTCTCTTAGTTCCACGTACTGTTTTATGTTATGTAAGTTTGTCCTAATTCATATGTCATGATTGACTAAGTCAAATGCTTGATTTAATTCAAAAAAGATACCTACTGGAACTTTTCTTTTTTTTTCTAGTACATATATTGGAAATCTCCGTCACTGCTTCATATTGAGACGCTGTAGTTCTTCTACCTTTTCTAAAACCGTGATGTGTAAGTGATATTAGTTTATATTCATCCAAGTAGTTAATACTCCCATTATACAGAGATTTATCAATTACTTGTGCAAAAATTGATAGATTAGAGTCTGACCTGTAATTGTCTTTCTTTGTTTTTTCTCCTTTTTTGTAACTTGCGTAACTTTGAATTCACTTGGATACTCTCCGATCGAAAAACAGGTGTTTATAATATTTGTAAGCGGTACTGCCAGTATATGAGCCACATGTTTTAGAATAAAATACGGAACTGTATCAGGTCCCTCAGGTTTCTTATTTGTTATTGATTTAATAATTTTTCTACTTCCGGCAGATCGACATCAAATAAAACCATACTACTGGGATGATTTATTAAGGGAATTTGTTGAGTTGTTGTCAGTGGATGGTACCTGTGGTAAATTAAAATGTTTTACTACTCCAATAAAGAAATATCATAATTATAGGTTACTTTTTGATTATGAAATGTAGTGCATTGTATGTTATTGTTTATGAAAGGCCTAAATACTAAAATTGAAGCTATCAGCGGTAGACTTGCACGTTTAGAATGTGAAAACTATAAAATTGAACTCCAGGAATTGAAGATGCTAAAAACGGATGTAAATGCACTAAATTTAATTTAATAAATTTGTTTTTATGTATATTCTTTTGATGAAAGAAGACCAAAGTACTGAATAAATAAATAAATAAATATGATCGCAGATGAAATTAGTGAAAGAAATAGAAGAGCCAATAATATAATATTATACAATGTTCCCGAAAATGTCTCAGAAGGTGATTCTGTAATTGTAAAAAAAATCCTTGACCAAATGGGTAACGGTATCGAAACTCAGAAACGTAATATTCGCCTAGGAAAAACAGATAGTTCAAAACCTCGTTCGCTAAAATTAATTCTTTCCAGTAGCCAGGAGCATAAACAAATACTTTTCAAATCAAATAATCTCAAGAAAACGGAGGACTTCAAATATATCGTTGTTAAGAATGATCGAACACCCAGGCAGATGGAATACGAGAACAGCATTCGGACCGAGTTAAACAAGAAGATGGACTCTGGGCTAAACAATTTGCAATTAAGTATGTTCATGGAAGTATGAATATGTATTTGCGAGTTATGTGAAGTTTAATATTTAATTAAATAAACACAGTTATATTTCTTACTTCACTATTTTATTTAATCACTAATTGTACATTTCGAACACTATGTGTCCATTATCAATAGTTAACTGTTGTTTACAAAATTTTTGGTAACAAATATATATATACTGTGAGGATTAGCGGAAAAAACGAAAAGCAATAAACGGGATTAGTACCTGAGTGCTTAAATGCGACTGGAGATAATACTGGAAACTACAAAAGAAGCGTTAATTACAATTTCTAGAATTAGTTTTAGCTGAAATCGAAATTAAATCTAACAGTGGATTATTTAGAGGGCTCAGATCGAAATTAAGGAGTTTATACATGTGTTTTTTCATTTCTATTGCTTCTAATGCGTTTAAATTAAAAGAATTAGACTGTTTTAATAATTTTACATTTTTAATATTATAATTATGCCCTGTTTGTAAAATATGATGCGCAAACGCTGATTTATCAGGATTCATATTTCTAATATGATAACAATGTTCTTTAAACCTAACATTAACATTTCTTTGGGTTTGTCCGATGTACATTTTTTCGGAATTTGAACAATTTAAAGAGTAAATGCCAGAGTTAAGGAGAGGGTCTTGTTTGCTAAACGTATTACCTAGGAATTTATTAATGTATTTAATTAATTTTGTATTAGAATAATATGCCGGAATGAAGCTGAATTTTTTAAGAATTTTATTTATGTGATGGTTGGCGGCAGGTGTGTGGATCATTTTAACATATGTGTGTTGATTTATTTTCGAGATGATTTAGAAACATTTCGGAAAGAAAGGGTGAAAGAGGGTTACCGATGGCAGTACCAAAGGTCTGTTTATAGAGATGACCATCAAATTCAAAAGTGTTTAAGTCCATTACCGTTTTTGTTAATTTAATGTATGTATTGACTTTATCTATGGGGATGTTGTTTTCTATTAAAATGTGTTCAAGAATATTTAATGTGTCATCTATTGGTATGTTGGGAAACAGTGACTCAACATCGAATGACAGTAGTTGTTCATACGGTGCTAATTCAACGCCATCCAACATTTTTCTAAAGTCAAAAGAGTTTTTAACTGAAAAGCTGTTGTAGATTTTAAGATTTTTAAATTCTTCAACTAACCATTTTGCTAATTTGTAGTATCTTCGAAACTATGGGCCTATATTTGTTCCCGGGTTTGTGTATTTTTGGGAGGCAATACAATCTAGATAACTTGGGATTCTTTAACTTGAGTGAATTGGCTGTTTTTTTGTCTATTAAATTTGTTGACTCTTTTAAAGTGTTATTAATTTTACTGGTGAAGTTGGCTAATGGATTTTTAGTTTGTCTTATATAGGGGCCGGTTTCTAATTCAAATTGAAACCAAAATTAAATTAATTAGTGCCGATATCTACTTTTTAAAACAGTGCATAACAAAAGGTTTGTTCCCGACATTTACCAAAATGAAAATACACATGTGCAAAAGTGACAAAACCAAACTAATACAATACTTCAAAATAAAAATCCTAAAATCAGAAATGAGTGCCCTCCATAAAAAACGTGATCTTCTACAAACAAGTGCTTACGTTCTCCATTTGAAACTCGCAAAAATGACTCATTCACATACATGGGACCACGCCTTACATAAAATGTTCAAAGTCATCGAAACAAAAGTGAAGAACAAATCCATCAGGTTACACAAGAAGATAAGGAATCTTATACACCAGCAAGATATAACTAGTGATAAACAAAACCTGCCACCACTTCCATCACTCACAGTGATAAACAAATCAGATGAAACCTTCTCCGAAGACGAAATAAACCTTTTACAGAAAGGTTTAAAACACTCTTTAGGTCCAAATCATTTTCCAGTAGAAGACATCCTAAAGATATAGAGTGTGCCGCATCGCGATTGGAAGAAGACAAGGCCACAGCATTTCGCATAGCAATGAAGGAATGCCTCCAAAATGTGACAAAAACGAAGAAGCAGAACAAAAATTACAATAGTGAAATAGTAACCGCAAAGAAATTGAAAAGCAAAGACGCCTTTTTTCTTAAATCTGATAAAGGTAATGCCACAGTTATTGTTAACAAAGTAGACTATTTTCGAGATGTTAGAGAAATGTGATCTCGGAAAACTAGCTAGGTCCCAACAGATTAAGAACTCTACATTCATAAATATGCTTTATGCTAGCAAAACCAATGAATTTTTTAATAATATTTCTACATTTAATTTTGACGTTTATATGCTTAGAGAAACTTGGTTAAGGAGTGATATAAAAGATAGTGAATTATTCCCTTCTAACTTTAATGTTTTTAGATGTGATAGATCAAGTAAACGAGGTGTGGTGGTATATTAATCGCAGTTAGTGACGATTATTCAATTGTTAAGAATAGTGTAACAGTGACAAATGATATCAATATTGAATTAATTAGTATAACTATAGCTTTTCACTGTGTAAAATATTATAATATGTGGAGACTTAAACATAACAAGTTGTTCAAATTATGTGGATACTGGTGTTATTGAAAATGGTATAGTCTCTGAATTTATTAACTTCATTTCTTTTAATAATTTGCTGCAGCATAATTCGATTCGTAATTTAAACAAAAGAATATTGGGTATTGTACTTTCTTCGTCCAATATTAAATGTACAATGACTACCGATGTTTGTTCGCTGTTAAGGAAGATATGCATCATCCTGCTTTGAATAATAGTTTTGAATTTAGCTCTGAAATAATAATAATTTTGAACCATCGTTTGATATACAATGCTATAACTTAAAAAAGGCAGATTTTAGGGGTCTGTACAATGAAATATTTTTCAAAATTGGTCGGATGTTGTTGCATTGAATGATAGTGAGGGTGCCTGTAAAAAGGTTTATGGAAAACTCTATGCTATCATAAATAAATTTGTCCCCTTGCATAAATCGAATGCGGTAAGAAGGAAGTTTCCCCTTTGGTTTAGTCACGATTTAATTAGAAATATTAGGGTAAAAACCACTATCTCAAGTTGTACCATAAGCATAAATTAAATTATTATACAGTAAAAATATCCAAACTTAGGAAATATATACATTCATCTGTTAATAGAGATTATGCCATGTATATAAACAGAATGGAGCATGCAATTAACAATGATCCAAAGAAGTTATGGTCTTATGTAAACTCTAAAAAGGGTTGTTCTCGTATTCCCTGTGTGATTTCATTCGATAATGTTGAATTAAGCCAACCGATGGATATCGTGAATGCATATGCTCCTTATTTCTCCAGTGTATATAAACCTAGTACTTTGATGACAACAGATGATGTTAGTAATAACTTTAAAAACTTATTTATTGGTTTAATCTCTGAAATTGATGTCATGAATGCTGCACGAAATATGAAAGCGAATTCAACATCTGGTCCTGATAAGATTCCGGCATTCTTTGTAAAAGATTGTGTGGGTGCGTTATCTCACCCATTAACACATATATTCAATTTAATAATAAGCTCGGCCTCCTTCCCTAGTTTCTTTAAGACCTGCCGTGTGACATCTGTTTATAAGAATGGTAGTAAAAGTTCTATAAAGAATTACAGGCCAAACTCTATTATTAATAATTTCGCTAAGTTATTTGAATCTATTTTAGCTACCAGAATATTTGCTCAAGTAAATAGTCAAATTACTACTAAGCAACATGGTTTCGTTAGCAGACGCTCGACTGTTAGAAATTAGCTATACTTTTCACAATTCGTCTCTAAGGAACTTGACGAACAAAGACAAATAGATGTTGTTTACACAGATTTTCGTAAAGCATTTGATAGCATTAGCCATGAGGCATTATTGCGAAAGTTGGATCCATTCGGTTTTGATGTTCCAACCATGAAGCTAATAGAGTCATATTTGCATAATTGTTATAATTTGGTTGAATATGGTGGATATCATTCAAAACAGTACATTCCAACCAGTGGTGTACTACAAGGGTCTAATTTGGGTCCATTAGCAATAAAATCTACTAATGACTTTAACATTCTACAATCAGATCTTAACAGACTCGAGGATTGGTGTAGAGTAAATTCACTTGAATTGAATATTAATAAATGTCAATGTCTCTCATTTAGCCGCAAAAGAACTGTGATAGAATTTAATTATACATTGGCGAATTGTGTTTTGTCTCGCACAAATCAAGTGAAAGATCTAGGAGTAATTTTTGATCAGAAGTTAAATTTCAGTATGCATATTGATTATGTCTGTAATGCTAGTTTCAAACTTCTTGGCTTCATAAAAAGGACATGTAGCGATTTTAATGATATCAATGTCATCATTAAATTGTATAAAAAATATGTCAGATCGAAATTAGAATACTGTAGTTTAATTTTGTGTCCAACATATCACAACCAAAAACTTGCACTTCAAAAAGTTCAAAAGAAATTTACTAGATTAAAGTATCCGGAATATACCCTAATTTTGAGACAATTCGATATAATGATCTATTAATAATGTTTAACATGCAATCTTTGGCAAATCGCCGTAATATAAATTCATTAACTTATCTCTACAAACTTGTAAATGGGTATATTGATGATCCTAACTTATTAGCTCAGTTAAATATTTACGTACCCAGAATATCTTCGAGAAGCGCGAGCGTATTTTGGTATTCTGGAGCTAATACATATTCATATTTTAATTCACCAATGACTATGATGGTGAGATTGTATAACACCATTCATCATTCTGTTGACATTTTTAATGACACCTCGTCAGCATTTTTTAAAATAATTTCTAGCCTACTTCAGTAATCATATAAATATTATTAGCTATTATATTAATTATCTTATACAGGGTTGCTGATATGTATGGAAACGGTCAAATATCTCCTAAAGTGAACATTTTTCGCTAGCTCTCTTATTTTAGGAGATATTCGACCCTTTCCATACATATCAGCAACCCTGTATTATTGTTTGTTTCTTTTTAATAATAAGTTTTTATTTAGTAGTTTTGTATGCACGAAATATTAATTTTTTAATATATTTATATATATAGACCAATTCATGAGTAAGGGCGGTTTACGAACTAAGTTCGGAACATTCAAATAATATTGGTATGCTTTTCTACTACCTGATAACCGAGCGGATATTCCTAAGACGTACGATTTCGTCGGCCGTATCTAGAAAAGACACACGCGGCCTGCGTAGCTCGGTCTTAGACGCGCGCGATTTAGTCAAGCATTGCAATTACGCAGGGTAATTGAAAGAAAATATATCTTTAATGAATTTATTTCATACGTTTTAGCAAATGTGGAAATGGATATTAATACAAAAATACTTATTCTAATACAATAATATAAATGAAATAACTAATATGAAAACATAACAAATTTGTGACATTCAATTTATTTAGCCGCGCACGCCTATGGTGGAAAATTGCAACGGACACTACTTGATTCGCCCGGACATGTCACCCCGACCGCCATCTCTCCTGAATAGCTCTATATATAGTATTTCCCTGTAATTGGATTTGTATCTGTTGGGAAAATAAATAATAATAATAATAATTATTATTATGTATATATTATAGATTCGTTGTCATAGAAAACATTGTAGCATTAGTGCTGCAATATCTAATGTAGCACTAGTGCTACAATAGTTTAACAGGCGAAGGATATTACAATAACGTAGCATTAATAATATTATTATTGAATCAGACTAAACGTTTTTTATAATAAATACATGTGAATTTCCTTGAATTCAAAAGATGAAGTTTTTCAATTACACGCAAATATTATACGAACATTATTAAATTTATATAACACATTTGATTTTTGAATTGACTTTTCTCAAAAAACATATAGCCGTGGCTACTGATAGTAGAAATTATACTTAGTAAGACTCATTGTTGTAGATTCCCGAAATGTTTTCGTATTTTTTTAATTATTATTAAATTTTCTACAATGAACTAAAGGATTTTAATACATGATACCCAACATGTTGATTTTAATTTAATAGAGAGAGAGAATAACATCTTTTTTCGAACATAGATATTTACAAAATTAAAACATTTACAAATGATATATAATATGTTAGTCTGTCCGTTTGGGCTATCGGCCATCGGTCTTTCTGCCCTGTCTTGACTCTAATTATGTATAAAAATAAATATCTTTGCTAGCTAGCTTAACTGTCTGGGTGATTCGAACTAATAAATTGATGTAGGATGACTGAAGGGTGTTTAAATTTAGGTGGGATGAGGGGATTTCGAGGAATGCAAAATTTATTAAAAAGGGTTACATTAAAAGGATTGTTGACGAATTTACAACTAAGGCTATATATACGTTGGGAGATAGGAATAATCTGGGTGTGTTCATAAAGGAGCTCATTTGAGGGTTTAATTTAATATTTATGTCAGAAAAAAATAATAAAAAATCTCATTCACATGATATTTTCCTATAAATTTAGTTTGTTTGCGAACGTACCACTCCAGGAGGTAATCACTATCATGGAGAATCTTTACATTCGGGAACATTAATCCAATACAAGCAAGCCTCTTGAAAGTATGCGTCTCGATAAAAATTATCTTCAATTCGACAAATCCGGATTAGCAATGGGTTACCCCTTAAGTCCTTTACTCGCTGAAATCTTCTTAGATAATTTAAAAATGAAAATTAGTAAGCAACATTTATTTAAAAAATGTTTGTTTTGGGTGAGATATGTCTTCTTGGCATTTCTCAACTCATTACATAACAATATAAATTAACGTTAGAAGTAGGGTATAAAAAATCCATTAACTTCTTAGATCTTACAATTTCAGCGGAACACAATAAACTAGAATTTAATATTGTCCATTAACCTACTCACACAGATACCACAATCTACTTCAAATCCGTCCATCCTATGTCCTATAAGGTCGAAGCATATAACTCTTTTATCCATTGATTAATTAACATTCTCTTATCAGATAATAAGTTTCAAATTGAATTGAATAGAATCCTAACGATTGCCACAAACAATGGTTTTCCAAAATAATTAATAATGAACATTTTAAAAAAATAAACAAAAACAAAAAATCACCAATCAATTTTTCTTTTAGATAATAATAAAATAAATTTAAATTATTGTTCCCTCACTTATATTGGTTGTTCCTCTGATTCCACTAAAAAAATAATTAACATAAAATTTCAATAGCATACAAAACGAATAATTCATTATATATTGGTGTTCGCAACATGGACTTAATCTTAATGTGAAGAAATGTAATATTCTGTCATTTTATCGTAAGTCAAATCCTGTACTCTTTGATTATAGAATAAATAACATTACAGTTAACAGAGTTACCGAAACAACCGATTTGGGCGTACTTTTCGACCAGCGATTAACATTTGTATCACATATAAATAGTACCGTTCAGGCGTCACTGAGAATGTTAGGTTTTATTATTCGTAATTGTAAAAAATTTAAAAATATTCGCAGCGTAATTACATTGTATAATTCGTTTATTCTTAGCAAACTTAATTACTGTGCGCCAGTTTGGAGTCCAAATTATCTTACTCATATCAATTCTTTAGAGAGGATTCAGAAGAAGTTTCTTAAACATTTATATCGTTTTAAATACGGAGTTTATCCTCCTAACTGTATTAGTTATGAATTTTTACTAAATGAATTTTCAATGCCTTCTATGTTACAAAGACATAGATATATATCAATAATAACATTATATAAATTAATTCATCATCATACTGATAATCCACTTTTTCTAAATCTTCTCTGTATTTATGCTCCAAAATTTTTCACTCGCAACTCACTAACATTTTATTATGATAAAACCCTTAGTTTAACTTGTTAGAATCTGTATTTTTGTTATTATTAATATTTCAATGTATTATATTTTAGATGTTTCCCTGTAATTGGATGTATTTCTGTTGGGAAATAAATAAATAAATAAATAAATATAATTGATAAATAATGCAAAAGATAAAAATGACAAAAACAAAAGTTCTGGTGTCTACTTGTTAGAATGTGGTGATAGCCCGTTGGTGTGTGTTGGACAAACAGGCTGTAGTTTTAAAGAATGGATAGCCGAACATCAAAGGAGCTTCTCCAACAGTAAAACGACATACACATATGCAAATCACTTGATAGAAACAAAACACACTTTTAACAACAATGCTAAAATCCTGCATAGTTGCAACAAGGACAAGAAATTAAATTTACTTGAACAACTAGAAATCAATAAATACCATATACCAAACGCGGCTTTCTGTTGAATGACCAAATAGAACTAAACAATTCTCCACTACTTAATTTATAAAAATTATTTAATTCTGTGAAAGCTCTATAATTAGGTATCATTTATATATTTATTATAAGACACACCGCTCTTCCCCCCACCTCTACGATTTAGTATTTAAGGAAAATATTATAATATGATGAAGCCACATTCTGACGAAACATATGTAGCAGTTTCTACATTAAAAAATTAGTGCAATGGACTCAGAGGACCTCAAAACGGATATTTCCGCAAAAAGAAAATTTACAAAGAGCAAAACAGTGTCATCAATTTTAATTTCGACAACTCGAGGACCAAATAACATTATTGAAGTCTTGTTGATATTGATAGATAGAGAGTGGTCACGAGAGATTCATCAATTTTAATGAAGAGATGTTTTTACAAGCTGACACAGTGTCTTCGGGTTTAAAAGAATATAATATGACTTATAAATGAAAAATGATATTGGGCCCAATATTGATCCCTGAAGGAAACGTTTTCTTGAGTCATCTTGGATATTAAATTCTCAATTCATTAACTCGTTGATGACGATTATCCAAAAAAAAAACTATCGACCAAATCCACTGCACTGTTATCATAGCCAATGTAATGGAGCTTGGCCTCCAGTAATTGATAGTTGACAGTATCAAATGCTTTAGTGTAGTCAAGTAAAACCATACATGTTAAAAGACCCTTATCGGTGGCGGCTAAAATGTCATCTAAAATATTAAGTAAGGTGGTGGGAGTAATAGTTAGGTCTGAACCCAGATTGTAAAGAATACAATTTTATTTTCAAGAAATTTAGCAATTTGAATTTCAAGAACAGCACTCTCTAACACTTTCAGACAACCGGTAATATACTGACTATCCTTAGGTCTTTGGTACTAGTAGGGCATTCCATTTTAAACATTTCGAGCAATTTGATTTTTTGTTATTAATCGAAAATTCTAAATAAGCTTATTTTCCCTTATTAACTGTGTTACGCCACTGTTTATATAGATTAAAGTCATATACATGTTTTGACTGTTTAAACTTTCTATAAGCATTATCACTATGTATCATCATTTCTTTTAAGGTATCAGTAAGCCATAAAGCAGGCGTTTTTGTCATCCTACGTCTAACCAAGGTTAGACAATCAAAGATGTCGAGTATAATCTTATTATATTATTTTGTCCTCAATATTATTTAGTTAAATTAAGTTCTGAAGATGATGATGATTCTAAATCAGATAGAAAAGTAACTCTATCAATATTATAAAATTGACGATATGTAATAAATTTCTCATTTCTTCTCGAGTTTGACAATAAACTATATCATGGTCCGCTATGTCGTGAATTTTAATTACTTTAGATTCAATATATTTACTTTTGTTAGAAATCACAATGATATCAATTAATATTTCAGTGCGTGAAGTAACACGAGTAGATTCCAAAATAATTTGACTAAGATCATAAGCATCTAAAAGATCCATAATAAATGAAGGTTGAGCATATTTATATTCATATCGCCTAAAAAAATAAATTTTCATATTGTGGTAAAAGGAAACTAATAGCATCTTCTAAAGTTTCAATAAATGTCTAAGATTACACCTATACAAAAAACATCTTTATCAAATCTACATTTTTCCCAGATTTGTTCAAGGTTACTTACAGGTGTTGTAACGACTTCATATTTTACATTATTTTTTATACCTATATAAAGCAACCCCACCTCCTCGACCGACCGCTCTTATCTATATGGACAAAAGTATATCTCGTGATATAAAATTGTGCATTGTCCCTATTGGATGTAAGCTATGTATCTGAAATAGCAAAAACATCATAATTTAAAGAGAATAAATGAGCTCTAAAATTTACAAAATTATGACTAAGAGATCGCACATTTAAATGTCACACAGAAATGTTATACATTAATTGTGATGTATTGTAAGCAAAATTAAATAAACAACAATTACGTATATATTATACCGCAAAAATGTGAGTTTAATTAATTAGCAATGTCTATGATGTTGTTTGTAATGGTGCTGTCATTTTTGCATATTATCTCTATATGGTTTTCTTTTTTGTCTTGTTTAATTATTTTTGATTTATTAATTTCCATAGTTTAAAAGGGTTTAGTTTATGTTTTTCGAATTCTTTATTGGAGTATTGTGTTTTAGTTTCTTTTATTAGTTTTGCTGGGTGTTTTTGTGTCTCGAATGCTTCTTTTGTCATTGCATTTGTGGGATTTCTTATATGTTATTTTTTGTCTCTATTTAATTGTATTATTATTTTCTTAGTAATCCATGGATTATCTTTAGTTCTATTTATTTTCCTATTTTTTTGTTAGTTTGCAATATATTTTGTAATTTTGTTGATAGTTATGTAATAGTATATTATATAACGAGAGTTGTAAGTCATATATTACGTACGAGTGGAAAAAGTTGCGCACGAGCCGTTAGGCGAGTGCAGTAATTCCATGAGTACGTAAATGACTTACAACTCGAGTTGTGTACTATACTTTTTCTACTCCCATTCATTATAATTTGGAATACTTTGCAATATTGAGGTTATGTTTACTATTAAAACACTTCGCAGCATCGAATACATGGCCCAAAGAGATGAAGGTTTGTATTTCTTACTTATTTCCCCAAAATAGGCTAATCACATTTTCCGAAAAAGACTGAACACTATTCATACGCTAATCCATGAATTTACCGTAAACCACTTCATAACGCTCTTTGAATTTTTCTGGGAGAAGAAGCCTAATTTCTGGTGGAGTTACAAAAATTTCTTCTGTGGAGTCACTTTCACTCATTTTAACAATGAATAAATGAATTATTAATAATAATTAAACCAAAATAACGTCAATGTAATATGTATTCAACAACGATAAATGTCAAATTCATTTGTCTAGGCTACTTGATTTCAGTTTCGTAATAATAATGGTTACGTAATATATTACGTGCTAGTTTTTTCTTCATTACGTGCATGTATCATAATGCCATGGTTACTAATCAACAAACGATTGCGTTATTGCCTACCTACTACTATGGGAGTAGAAAAAATAATTTATTGTGTTGATATGTATGACTTGTTTTATTGGCGTATTCTATTAGATTATTTATTAACTTTTAACTAGTATAAACGTCCCAAAGTGTTCAATAATAATATACATTTTTATTGACACATTTTTACATTTCAATGATGGGTTAGTGTATTAATTTGTCTTAAGACTATCGACTAGAGGTCTTATTGCTTTATTTTGTCCAGTCATATGGCTTTAATGAGTAGATGCACGAAATGATGAAATGAAATTAAATATGGTAGAATGTGGGTTTTAGTTTTAATTTTAGCGCTTATACTTAGGTTTCTAGGAAGATCGTAAAAGGATAATATATGAAAGTAAAAAGATTTTTGGAGATTTTTTCGGATAGGAATCGAAGGCGTTTTTGGATTTAGATAACTACGGCTGTATCATAGAGGAGCTGATTAGAAGTATTATTTAAAAGTTTAAGAGGGTGTCGGAGTTTAGATAGGGTACGAAGGGGCAAGGGTGTTAATTAACCTCATTTTTTATGAGTATTATAATTACATATTTCTTCCTGTAATCAAGCTATTTTGTTTTTGTGTTAATGTTTATTGTTTGTAATTGCTTAACAAATTTATTATTACACGCCTATTCTTCACTTATAGAGCCCTGAGGAAGGGGGAAAATTCTCCCATACCGCATTATGCTTTCAAAATTAGCAGTGTAGACTGTTTTTAGTACACTTATACTTACATTTTGACAGTTCTCTTAAGCCATAAATTACCGTGTTTAACTTCTTTGCGATTTTACTAATGTGCTCAGCCCAGCCCAACCGACTTTGTCATCAATCTGGACCCCAAGGAAATTGACAGAATTGGATAGATCCACCGAGGCCATTAAGTGGAATTGATTGGGGTATTTCTATTTTCTTGTTTCTATTGCATAATAGAACATTTGTTTTTTGATTATTTATTAATAATTTATTTCTGTTGAGCCATACATTATTGTTGATGAATAAATTATTTGCGTCCATTTCTAGTTGTTGCATATGATTTCCTGAGATTAGTACGTTTGTGTCATCTGCATAATTAATAATATTTTGTTTATTATTATTTAATACTGCAATAAGATCGTAATTGAAAAATAAAAAGAGGGTGGGCGCCGTCAAACTTCCCTGGGGCAAACCGGTGGTTATCACAGATGTTTGTGATTGGGCATATTCTCAGTTTTTCTCAATTACCACCCGCTGAGTACCAGTGGTAGGCGGTACCTCTTATCCCATTTTTTTCTAATTTTGCTAATAAAATGTTATGGTCGATACAATCATAGGTCTTTGTTAAATCTATGAATATACCTATCGTAAATTATCTTTTTTCCAAGTTATTAAGAATTTCATGTATGAAATCATGAATGGCTGTGGATTTTTCTTTTCGATACCCATGTTGCATGTTATTTATTATGTTGAATATTCACGGTTTGATTTGAGTTGTGTGAAGTTATCACTATTAAATTAAAACACTTTGTAATTTCCTTTCTTCACATTTATTTTTATATGTCAGATGTACATGGTACTCGAAATGTACATCTGACATATAAAAATAAATGTGAAGGAAGGAAATTACAAAGTGTTTTAATTTATTATGTTGAATGTATAAAAAAAAACATTTAATTTGTTTATCATGATGTTATGAAATATTTTAGAAAATACGGGCAATAGACTGATATTATAACTTTCAATCGCAGATGTGTTGCCTTTTTTGTGGGCTGGTTCTATTATTGCAATTTTTAATTTATTAGGGAATATACCATGAGATAGTGAATTATTAATTATGTGTGTTAGCGGTGTTATTATTTGTGTAGCACAATTTTTCACAACAACACTGAGTATGTTATCATAGCCACAAACATGTATTTTTTAGTTTGCTTATTGTGTATTTCATTTTCAGTTACTGGCTTTATGAACATGCTATTTTTATTATATGTAATACTATCAAAATAGTTTGTGTTCGACTAATTCGATGTTAATTGTGACGTGATGTTTTTAAAGTGTATACTAAATTCAGATGCCACTTCATCAGGTGACCCAGGAATTTTAATATTGGCCTGTTTTGTAGATTTCCCTTTTATGTTATTTATGTATGTTCCATACAGTTTTACTAGAGTTGTTAGAGTTTACGATTTGTGTATTATAGTGGTTTGCTCGATTTTCGATTAATAACTTTTTATATTGTTTTTTATATGCTGGTAAATATTTTGAATCAATGCCTTGAGATTATGTAAAATTTATCTAAATCATTTTTGCAATTTCTTATTTCAGTTGTGGGTGGAATTTGTTTTATGCATTTTGATTTTATGTGCTTTATTTTTAGTGCAAAACATTTATCTAAAGTCTTTTGAAATATATTGTCAAATAAATCCCATTGTGCATCGGAGACGGTATAAATATTTTCCCAGCTAATTTTCTGAATTTTTATTTTAAATTTATAAATATTAAATGTTGCTGAACAATCTTTTTAGCGTTTTTTGTTTTGTTTTTCGTTGTTTAATATCACTTGTACTCTTTGGCCCAGATGATCGGAAACATGCATGTTATTTAATTATCAATGCATGTTTTTGAGATATGATTTATTCTTGTTGGTTCATTGAATATATATTTAAATCCATAACATTCAAAGAGTTTCTGTATTGAATTGGCTAAAAAGTTTATATTAAAATCCCCTGTAATTATCGCTATTTTATTTTCATTATGAATTTTGATTAAAATTTGTTCTGCTAAAGTGGTGAAATCTTCAAAGTCGGTGGTCTATACATATATTACTATGACTATTATATTATTTGCTATTTTTATACCTGTATTCGAATATGAAGGATTTACTTATGTGTGCGGTATATTCTAGCGCTTGGCAGTCGATTTTTGTTCTAACGTAAATTCCAACTTCGCCGTGTTGATTGGTGCTTCTGCAAAAGGCTGATGCTAGCTTGAAGTTATTTTTTGTAATACTCCTTAGTTGGTCTTCGTTCTTCAAGTGTTTAATAACACAAAATATATCGCGATTGTACATTCTGATGAATCACTGTGAGTTGCTTATTTGTTGAGTTTGATTTAGGTGATGGTGTCGATTGTGTTTCTTGCTCAGGTGAAATAAAAAATTGTTGATGTACACATTTTTGGGCCGTATGTTCGGATTAAGCAGATCATTAGCTTGCTCAGTCGGGCTTGAGATCTTAAAAGATGAGTATTACTCAGGATGTTTTGAATTCATCTTATTACATTTTAATTGATTAAGACCTTTCTTTTCTAAATATGCTACTAAATCTTTTTCTTCTAAATTAGGATGTAGGCGGCATACGTGAAAGTGCGAATGCATAACACAGCCTTTTATCTCGGTTATATTTTCATTTATTCCATGTATGCGCTGGTTTTGATTCGTTTTCCTATTTTTGTATGTTCTAGTTTGCCAACAATTTTCTGCAGTATTCTCAGTTGTTTCTGTGGCATTAATTTCTTGTAGTTGAGTTGTTGTTTGTTTACTCTTATCTACATTTGTATGTGCTGATATAACTTCCTTTTCTTTAGGTTTCTTATTTATTGGTGGAGATTTCTTGATATTAGATTCTTCCGTATTTGTCCTTGGTTGTATAGTGGATAGTGATGTTATAGTTGATTTTAGCACACTAATTTCACTTTTTAAATCGTTGATTTCATTACGTAATTGTTTGGTGTGATGTTCTATTGATTTTTTTAATATTCCATCAATTTGTTTTTAGAAACGAATTTATATCTTCATTTCGCGAACCACATTAGCCACATTAGAGAAATAAAATATTTTGTCAATAAATTTAATTTAGTTAAACATTTAATCATTGTTTAATTCTTATTAAAAATTGTTAATAATACGCTAACATATATCAGACTTTTTCATTTTAAATTTAGTGTTAACTTTGAGAATGATCCGTAAGGACCGAAACACGTGTCAGTTACCTGATAATAAACAAATGGAACAAGTATATGACGCCTTTCACGTCACTTTCTTCAAAATCTTATTATTCACCGAAAATTATGTGTGTGCAAGAAAATCCCTGATGTAGCTAACTCGCGGGTGGGGAGGTTTGATTTATTTATGGCGCCAAGTAATTTTTATTTATTACCCCTCAGAGATGAACGCACTGGGAAAATTACTAAACCCGGTTGAATGGTGTATAATAAGTATGAAGAAAGTATAATATTAACTTAATTTTTGAATTTAGATAAAAATGTAATCAGTTTTTAATATTGGAACGAGATTTATTACAAATAGAAAAAGATAAATTAATTAACAAAAAGTAAAGGAACCACTTCTAATAAAAAATTACCGGAGCTATTTCACGAAAAATAATTAAAGGTAAATGAAATCATCACCGACGTAAAAAAAAGGAACAATGACCATTGAGCTTCTAGTCGGAAAGAATTTAAATTTTAACGTGTGTGACAGAAATAGCGACCGGGTACATCAGCAAATAACAAAAGCACATTTGTGGTAGTTACAAAATCACAATGAATCACGCAAAATTAAACAGTTTTCCAAATCTCAACGCGTCACAAAATGTCAATCCAAAAAAAAAACTTAAAATATCAGGTCGCCTCCGTCATGAGCATTACGTATTAAATCCCCAGCATAATAACGTTAAATACAAAAATAATTTAAATCTGGCCTGTTCTCTGGGCTCCTCCTCAGCAGTCACGTGCTGTTCTACCAAGCCAAGCGGATTCGGACACCGTGAAGAACGCTATTACTGGAAAGATCAGGGAGACCAGCCCGGACACTCGATCTTCAAAAATTAGCCGTACTTTTGGGGCCTATGATTTAGACAAAAAAATTATTTTAAACACACGAAATATTAATAAAGAACTCTACCTTAGATTTTGTGTGGCCCCGCTAGTGTATAACGTTGTTGATAATCGTGTGCTGTAATTTAATTTTACTCTCAAGACGAAAACCATCCAAAACGTCGGCACATTCACACTTCTCAACCCAACGGAAAAATGGCGTCCACATCAAAAAAACACGGCTTGCTTCTCGGGATATAAAACAATCGGGAAGTTTGCAAGCGAAAGCGCGATCTTTAAACATTTAAATACAAATTCACGAAAATGTAAATGTCACTGTCACAACTAATACCTCAACAGTTATTAAATTATGTCAATAATTTCAATAAGTAATTTGTTTTGTAGTCTTAGTAAGGCTCATTCTTATAGCCTTATGAAATATTTTTCGTATTTTTAAATTCTACAACGACGTAAAGGACTTTATTACATTTTATTATTAAATTGTGCCCTGGGTGGGTATTTTTCCTTAATACCGAACGTAATTATTTCTGTAGAATCCACTAATCCGTCTTAGGTATAACTTTTTTACTTTCGGTCCATTAAATTTCATTATTGTGTCAGTTGTTCTACATACCAGAGTAAGTTTTTAACTTTTTATTATATTTATATTAGTAAAAGTTTTTATTTGTATTTAAAATCAATTTTATAGTAAAGCTATATTGATGAGATCGAAAGATCGAAACACGTGTCTGTGATTATAAACCTGATTGTTAAGTTATTTAATTATTTTTATTAGTTTATTATAATTTAATCAGCGTAAATTCATTTTACTTGTTCATACTTTTTTCTCTTCATATTCACAAACTATTTAACGTGCATTCAATTATTTTTTAGTTTATTTTACAGAAATAAATACATTCAAACTAGAGTTGATTTGATATAGCCGTTGTAACACGCAAGTTATTTTTGTATAATTCAATATTTGTCTTAGTACGACTCATTCTTGTAGATTTTAGAAATGTTTTTCGTATTTTTAAACTATTGGTGCATTTTCTATAACGGCGTAGAGGCCTTTAAAATTTATTTAAAAAATTGATATTTCACAAATAAATAAAAAACAGTTGAGAACTTTGGAAAAATAATATTCTAATTTTTTTAATAGTTAAAATTATACAAAAAGTTTGGTTAAATAGAATAATTGGAAATTCAAAAAGAACAATTTAATATTTACTCAAAACAAGTTTAAAAGAAAAAAGTTGGTATAAAAAATCTACCTACAGAATAAATATACTTAGAAATAGTTAACTTATTACAAATAATAACTAATGAAAATTAACAAACAACAACAGTACATTTTCTAAACTAAAACTATTGAACAATTAAAAAACAAATTGAAGAAAAATAATTTTCGAAAAGAATAATCAGTTAAAATTTTCATGTAAGAAAAATGAGAATCTTTAAAATCAGTTGTACATTTTGCAATAAAACTGAAAACTGTAATAAAAAATTCTAATTCCTTTTAACCTAATTTAAATTGATTGCAACATAATATATTAATTTTTAAAGTAAATTATTTATTTCATTCACTTTATTAAATAGGTATTATTGTTATCATCTTTTATTTTTATCTAAAAAGGAACCACATTTAGTTGTATATTGATACGAAACACACGCAAAGCGCCTAGTATATTAATTTGCCATCTCTCCTCCTCCTAAGAAAGCATCTGTTTACAATACAAAAAAAGGCAAGAAGGGACAGTTCTAGGTATATTCTCGAAGTATGTGCGTCTTGTACTAAAATTAAGCGAACATTGAAAGATTTCCAGTTTTAAACGGTGAGTTCTGTTTAATATTTAAAATATGATGTATTAAGTAATACCGTTGATTGAAATATTGTATGCAATACGATTAATTAACTTCTCACTTAACCCGTGGTGAAACATAACACTTGGTTATGTTTCACTATTTTTATACTTCTCCGACTAGTTTCGACCGTTGGTCATTGCCGCCGAGAACAGTTAACACCAAAATGTATGAAGATCCATATAAATCTGCAATCCAACGAAGCAGTTAAGGTTATAATAATAATAATATAACTTTATTCACGTAGCTGTTATATAATGAAAGTACATTTAGTTAGATACAACAGTTTTACAATTAAGACATAGTATATAAAACGTATATTAAAACCTACAATTGACTGATACAGTAGTACAACTGTCTAAATGTTATTCACTTAAATATTCACATACAGAGTATAACCCTTTTGACACAACCATTCCTGGAGCATACCTTTGAAACTTTGATATGATTGTTGGTGTTTTATTTTTTTTGGAAGTTTATTTATACCTGAGTATTTTTGAGATTTTTTATAAATTGAAGTATTATGTTTAGGAATATATAAAGATGATTCGTTTTTCGTTTTGTAATCATGATTTGAGGAATGTGTGTTGAAGTTTGACAAATGCTTTTTTGTATATAGTATGCATCTATATATGTATATACAAGGAAATGTTAAAATATTGTTATTTATAAAAGTATTCTTGCAAGATTCTGTCAGCTTAAGTTAAACAAGAGTCGTATAATACGTTTTTGACTGATTAAAACTCTAGAGCTATTGGTACAATTTCTCCACAATATAACGTTATATGACATTGCTGAATAACATAATGCAAAATTAATATTAAGTAATGTTGCTCCATAAAGTTCATATTTTAATTCTAACAGTGCGTAATAGCCACTATTACGTTTGTTGCAAACTTGATTCACTTGCTTCTCCCACGTAAGTTTAGAATCAGTTATTACTCCTAGAAACTTACACGATTCATGGGATTATTTAATATTTAAATTTATATTGTAGAATTCATCAGGAGCACTTTCGCGATTATAAAATTTTACACACACCGTTTTATTTGAATTCAAGATAACGCTGTTAGGTTTACACCACAAACTAAATTGATCTAGAATTCTGTTTAATTTATGCTGAAGTTCCTCTAGGCATTCTGATGTAATCACAAGCGAAGTATCATCAGCAAACATCACAATGTGATCTGTAAATCATTTATGAAAATAAGGAAGATTAAAGGACCCAAGACTGAACCCTATGGTACCTATATTAGTATTGTAGTCGATTAACTTATTTGCTTCAATTTTAACAATTAGTTTCCGGTGCGATAAATATGATATTATCCAATTTAACATAGGACCTCGAATACCAATGCTATACAATTTTTCGTATATAAATTCTGGACGAATTGTATCAAAGGCACGGCTTAAGTCAAAGAAAAGTCCAATTGTGTATTTATTTACCTTTGTCTATACAACTGTAAATATAATCAATAAAGCGATACGGTTCCAGATTCAGATTCTTTTCTAAAGCCATGTTGATTTATATTTTTGAATAAAATTCATAATTTTATTGTAAATAACTCGTTCTATAATTTTTGATTCATCAGTCAGCAGAGAAATTGGTCTAAAGTTTTCAGTTTCAGCAGAGTTACCATTTTTGTAAATGGGTATGACTGTTGAATATTTAAGACCTAATGGAAATGTTTGGCTTCAATAGACATATTTATCAAATGAGTCATGAGTTCAAAAATATACAAACTAACATATTTCAAGAAAATTATAGGTACTGCATCGATACCACTTATATTTGTATTTTTTAGCTGGTTTATCACTTGATAGACCTCGCGAGATTTAACAGTGGTAAATACAATCGTATGTGGTACCATATCTTGAACAGTACATGATGTTGAGATGGTTTGTTGAAAATGTTGAGTCAGTTTTTCTCTTGCAATGTTTGAAAAATATAAACCAAATATGTTAGCTATTTCTTTATGATCTTCAACCATTTGCCCAAGATTATTTTTATGTGATTGACATGGATTTTCGTCCTATATTTTTGTTTGCTATCTTCCAAATTTCTTTTGGTCTAGATTTCGATTTTTCAATTCTCCTTTCGTTATTATGTTTTTTGGTTATGTCGTATAGAAATGCCAATTTAAGAGGTTTTTATATGTCTGAACTGCCTCATCAACAGTACTGCATACGTATACTGCCTTCCAGTCCTCCTAAGCTATTGATTTCATAAATTGGTACCTGGAAGTATCATTTATGGATCGTACGTATTTTTTAGTGTTACCTAATCGCTCAGAAGTGGTACTAGTCAATGTCAATTTAGTTTCTAAATGATCAGACACATTAGCATTGAATGCCTGTGTTTTGAAACCAAACTCTAAACTATTTATACCCATATAGTCATTAGCCGTGCTGCTGGTATGACCATTTTTATAAGCAAATATTCTTGTTGGTTCAGCTGTAGTTTTCTTAATGTTCATAGGAGTTGAATAAATCATTAAGAAATTTTATGTCTGAATTCGAACTGTAAAGGTTAACATTAAGATCTCCACATATTACAATCAACACTATATCTGATGTGTTAAATTTAAGAAGAACTTCAGAAAAATTTCGAATAAGGGTATTGAAACAACCATCCGGTCTTTATACATTTACAATCGCTATACGTTTATTATTTATTTTAAATATAGTGGCGCAGTATTCAAAATGGGTCTCTGCACATAAGTCCACGAGGAAATTGTTTTGTTTAGTAATAATATTATTTCCGGCATATATGATCGTTCCACCTCGATTATTATTAAAGTAGTAATTCAATTAAATTATATTTATTTAGAAATCCTTGTGCGTTAATATGGATAATTTTAATTTGACATTCATTTAGATGTTCTTCGTCGGGGGCGAACTTTCCAGAAAAACTTATTGATGCAGGTTCCTTCTGGCCATATTTCAGGGTTATTAATTCGAGACTCTCCACTGGCATGGGTATTCTAAAAGATTAATACAAGTCTGGATAATACAATATATAAGTCCTTACGTTGTAGGAAATTCACTAATAATTAGGAAAAACACGAAATATTTTTCGTAAAATATACAACAAATGAGTCTTATTAAGACTAAAAGAAACAAATCACTTTTGAAACAACTACTTCTCTAGCTAATACTTCGACAGACATTGAATGATACAAAAGTAATTTGCGTGTTACAAAATAGCAAGGCTATCAAAGCAACACTAGTTTGAACGTATTTGTTTCTGTAAAATGAACTAAAAATGATTGAATGTACGTTAAATAGTTTAAGAGTGACTATACTAAGATAAATTTGGAATAATAAATGAATTTAGCTTGATGTAATTAAAAATAAATTAGAAAAAGCAATTGAATAATTCAATACTCAATTTTATAACCATCTGCAGACACGTGTTTCGAACTTTCGCTCTCTTCTCCCTTCTCTACTTATTTATATGCACTGTCATACAATTTATGCAAAATTTTGAACAAACCATTACCAGAATTTATTAACTTTAAATCAAAATATTCAACCATAAACTCAATAGATTTGTAAATTCCTTAAAACCATTAGCAATCCAAAAGAATGCAAAAATTAATATCGTTCGACGTTAAAAGCCTCTTTACTTCAATTCAAACAAAAAAATTAAAAACAATTGTTGAAAAACTAATAAATAATACTAACCATCCGATCTCACATAAATTAGAAATGAAAAAATTAATAAACATTTGCATTGATCAAATTTTGAATTCAATAATCAAATATATAGTCAGACAGTTTAGCAATGGGTTCACCTCTATCCCCCCTTTTAGCAGACATTTTTATGGCTAACTTAGAAGAACATTTGTTCAAACAAGCTAAACTTCCAACATATTTTATTGGGCAAGATACGTCGATGATATTTTTTGTATAGATTCATTTACTAAATTTATTAATACCATAGATAAAAACATACAATTTACAACAGAGCTAAAAGTCAATAATAGTTTACATTTTTTGGACCTAACATTTATCGAAATAAATAATAAATTGGAATTCAAAATTTATAGGAAAGACAGTTTCACAGATACAATAATTCCCAACTCCAACACACACTACAACATTAAATATAGCACCTTCCATTCTCTTCAGGCTCATACACATTCCTCTATCGGAACATAATTTTAATACAGAATTGGAAACAATAAAAACAATAGCTGGTAATAATGGTTACAGTACAAAATTAGTAGATCATAAAAAAGAAGAAACATAAACAACTGCAAAAGTATCTTTATGCAGAAAATAAAATTAAAACAAAAAATGGTATAAGTTAGATTTTGTTGACAATCTATCTGTTTATAGAATAAAGATATAAAGAATAATTTTAAGGGATATGAGTTTGATGTAATAATGTCCAACCCATTAAATCTACTTAACTTATTAGTGAACAATAAATTGAAAGTGAACGATCTAGAGAAGTGCGATATATATGAGATTAAGTGTGGTGATTGTGATTCTGTGTATATAGGGCAAATGGGTAGAAATTTTAAAACAAGAGTCAAGGAACACAAACAAGCCGTAATAAACAATAAAATTTCTACTGGACTGGCACAACATTGCATTGAGTGCAATCATTTTTTTAATGACGAGATTTTCGAATTTTGTATTCTGGTAATAAGGGACGTGATTTAAATCTGCAGGAGGGTCTAGTGATCAATAAAGCAATAAAATGCGGACAAACACACTAAATAACATCGAAGAAATCGGGAACTCGCCCATTGCAACAGACCTTATTACCTAGAATAAAAATGTTGTATATAAATTTGTAACCTTTCTGAATATTGTACATATCTATAAGGTAAATAAAACACTTGTTTTGTAATTTCACTAGTTTTAATGTCGGAACTGCGACATATGTTTCGCCACACAGTGGCTTCATCAGGCAGTTCCGACATTAAAACTAGTGAAATTACAAAACAAGTGTTTTATTTACCTTATATATATAATGGAATTTCACCAAGTATCAGCCTCGTCAATTCAATATTGTACATATCTCCTTGAGAATGACAAACGTCGAAACTAGTCGGAGAAATATAAAAATAGTGAAACATAACCAAGTGCTTAATTAATCCTTTTATTGTATGCAATAATTAATGATGATTTCAACTACAACAAATGAGTATTATTAAGACTACACAAACAAATCACTTATTCCAAATTACTATACTATAGTCACTCACAAACTATTTAACGTACATTCAATCATTTTTAGTTCATTTTACAGAAAGAAATACGTTCAAACTAGTGTTGCTTTGATAGCCTTGCTATTTTGTAACACGCAAATTACTTTTGTATCATTCAATGTCTGTCGAAGTATTAGCTAGAGAAGTAGTTGTTTCAAAAGTGATTTGTTCTTGTAGTCTCAATAAGACTCATTTGTTGTAGATTTTACGAAAATATTTTGTTTTTTTTCTAATTATTAGTGGCTTTTCCACACTGATTATACAGGGTGTTAATAGTAAGTCGTTACACCCGAAAATGGCAGTTAGAACTCATTAAAACAAACAACTTTTCTTAGTTCCAATTTGTGATTTGGTGCTCCGGTTCGGAGTAATTGGAGTTCTTTTGTTGATCTAAAAATCGCCATAACTCCCTTATTTGAAGGACTATTTTAAAAAATCAAATGGTTTCAAAAGTAGCTTTCAGCACTCTAAAACATTTGTATTTGCAATTAATTTTTATAGTTTCAAATAACAAAATGGCGACCGATAAAAATTTTTAAAACAAAATATTTTGATAACCACTCCATTTTTGAAAGTAAAACATTTATAAATTCCTTATGCTGTCTACTACAAAAATTTGTCCTAAACATGTTTTTTCAATCTATCCAAAAAAGTCTTTATTCGGTTGAGCCTGTGTTTAATAGCAAGAAGCTCCGGTATCACAGTATCTAAGAAAGTGAAATAATTTTTATCATTCAAGTGATTTGGGAGAATGTAAGGCTCGATTACGTGCTTCCCTAAGATTATGGCCCAAAAAATTGTGCACGAATAAATTTTGTGTGGGGATTCTCGTCAACCCACACGTGATTATTTTTAAAATTAAATACACCATCACTCATGAAACAGGCTTCATCCGTAAAAAGAATTTAAATTTTTCAAAATTCCTTTGAAGATTACATCGTCGAAGAAGCCAACAGAACTTGCCTAACTGTCACGTGATTTGCATGTACTCCATTAGTTATTACCCTTGTGATCGTCGATGAGTCATCTGCTACAATATCAATCGCAGCCTTTTCGAATGTAGGGGTTCGACGTAATTTGTTGAAATTTCCACCAATTTTTGGCTAAAATCAACCCGTCTCTGACAAACGTCTACAAATTCTGAACAGCTGCCTACTTGGTTGGTGACGATTTGGGTATCTTCTCTGATAAATTCTTTGAGCTTCTCGTACATTATGCCTATCGTTTTGATAATAGTGCACTTTTACATACAAATTATGCACAATAAGCACACAAATGATGAACTTTAAAGTATTTCAATTTATGACACACGTACAAACTAGTCAACGTTACAGTGCATTAAGTTTGAAGTACGAGTATCTCGTTCGGTTTCGTGTACTTGTCAAATCTATTTTTTTTTGTTTCATTGTTCAGTGGCAGCAAGCTACTTCGTTTTAAATGTTGTTTTTTTTTCGAAATACTAATATGTAATTCAAGTAACCGAATAAAGACTTTTTTTAATAGATTAAAAACATGTTTAGGACAAATTTTATAGTAGATAGTAAAAGGATTTTTATAAATGTTAAAAAATCGATGGTGTGGTTATCAAAATATTTCGTTTTAAAATTTTTGAACGGTTGCCATTTTTTATTTGAAACAATAAAAAATTATTTTAGAAAAACAAAAGAATCCAATAACTCCGAACCGGAGCACCAAATCACAAACTGGAACTAAGAAAAGTTGTCTGTTTCAACGAGTTCTAACTGCCATTTTCTGGTGTAACGACTTAGTATTAACACCCTTTATAATTATTAAAGAAATACCAATAAAAATTTCATATTTCCCGTAGTTGAAATAATTTTACAAACTACGAACCCTAATATAGTTATGGGATACACTTAACTAACGCACTTACTATGTTTTAACCACTAAAAAAATTATGTAATATACAGGGTGTCCCGTTAATGCGGGGAAATGGCTAGACCATAGATTCCTGGGGTCAAAATATGACGATTTAACGCAACTTATCTATATCCAAAAACTTACGGTTAAGACGGAATTTGGCTTCAAAGTTTCAAATTTTTTTATTTCTTTTGTTTATAACAATTGAACGCTTTATTTGATTTCAATGAAATTTATTTTTAATAACTACCATAATATAATACATAATTTCAGTTATTATGACTATTATTGGTTAACAAGAAGTATAAGAAACAGTAGTACCTCCACTTAAAAACTAAAATATTTTTTTATTGGTGGATCTAATAAAAACTAAAAAAATACTACTTGAAAGATAATTTAATTTAAAAACTTTTTTATCTCTTAATAATATTTGATATCTTTTACGGTTTTCCCACAAAAAAATAAAATATATATTTTTTATCTAGTAAAAACAAAAACAAGTTTTTCATCGAATCGAAAAAAATGTTTTTCGTGGCCGTCTTTGTTTAAAAAATATAAATTATGTATAATAATTATTATTTACTGTCTTTTAACAATTAATTTTTAACTTTATTAGAGTTCATAAATATTCATATTTAGAACAAACAGATTTCTTGTTTGTATTAGGATTTTGCAAAAAAAATGTTTGAAAAGTGTTACATGTTGTTTTGATTTATTTTATTCATTGATATTATTTAATTTTTGTTCAATAGAGTAAGTTTATTTACTTATTATTGAGTGCATAATGAGTATACTATATTCATATTTTATTTTTTTGTGCAAAAACTGTACAGGATATCAAAAACTAGTAAGAGTCAAAAAAGTTTTTAAATCTAATGCCCTTTCAAGTAATTTTTTTTGGATTTTATTGGATGCACCAATAAAAAAATATTTTACTGTTTTTTTATACTTCCTGTCAATCACTAATGCCAACAATAACTGAAATGATGTATGATATTATGGTACTTATTAATAATAAGTTTCATTCAAATCAAATAAAGCGTTCAATTGTTATAAACAAAAGAAATAAAAAAATTTGAAACTTTGAAGCCAAATTCCGGATTAACCGTAAATTTTTGGATATAGATAAGTTGCGTTAAATCGTCATATTTTGACCCTAGGAATCTATGGTCTAGCCATTTCCCCGCATTAACGGGACACCCTGTATATACATATATTACAAAAACACACGACTTAAGTTTCGACGGTTTAATGTCATTATCAAGTCGCCACAATCCTTATGATTAGTTATGAGATGTTTTCTAAATATGTTCTTAATCTAGGAACGGCTAGTTTTTCACTTTTAGGCACTTGTGTCACCTATGGCACTAAGTCATGAGAAACATTTTCTTCGGGTGTTCTAACATTTTCTGGTTGTATTCGAGCAGCTGACATGATGTGTTATAGAAATGATGCAGTTGTATGAAAATCTAAATTCATGTTCTCTATAAAATTTGAAACTGTTTTTGTAATGACTTGTGTCTAACAACATTTAAATCGTAAAAATCTAGTCTATTCATGGTAACTTTTTTTGAATGTATCGACTATAGATTACTCTCTAACAAACGATAACTTCAATTTATCTAAATGAATTATCTTCTCTTTATATTTTATTCTAATAATTGCATTTACATTTGAAATTAATTTCTTGACTTCATAAGGGCCCGTATAATTAAGAGTTTTGTTTGTTTGAGAAGCTTATTTATCATAGTAATTCTTATTAATTTGATATTTAAGCAAATGTTCAAGAGCTAATGGTGACTTTTTTAGTTCAGGAATTTCAGCTTTAATTCATCCATATAATTATTATAGCAGTATTTAAATTGGGTTGATTTTGTAATGTTAGATTGAAGTTCTGGCTTATAACCAATTTGTAAGAAGGGAATAATGTGGACGAGTGAAGAGAAGTATTATAAGAGAACATGGAAAAGTCTAAATACTCGTTTTAAATAATCCGCTAAAGTTAAATGGCTCTTTTCAAGGCTGTCGTTAGGTTGAGCTCTATATGCCGATGTAGAAACTCGTTTAACACCTAAAAGTTTTCATATTATTTTTATTACATTAGAGCAATCTGTTAGTATTAACTCAGGTATCCCAAATTTACAAATAATTTTATTTCTGACAAAAATAACGGCAATCGTGATCTTCATGATTTGGGATTGATATGCTTGAGAAAACTTTGTCGAGTCGTCCTGCAGTTGTAAAATAAATTTATTACCATTAGCACAAAACTGGCAACGGATCTACAATGTCTGAAAAGACTTTCTTTCTTACAAGTTTATTTTTTTGCCATGATTCACAGATTCTAATATAATAATGTCTTTAATAATGTCTTTCGTCATACTATTTTATGCAAGGTTTTATAAAAACTCGTATGATCTGATATTAATGAATTGTTAAAATAAAGAAAACTTATGCCGTCAGTCCAGCGACAGAAAACAAATCATACAAAATCTTAACATATTTCGGAATAATAAGTGAAAAAATTAGAAACATCTTTAAAAAACGAGACATTGACATTGTTTTTAGATCAAACACTAAACTTTGTAATTTAATTTTTAATGCAAAAACACCGATACATTAATTGTATAAGTCAGGAATTTACAGTATATATAACATGTCTAAATTGTGGAAGTTTGTACACCGGTCATTCAGGTCGTAATTTTCAAACTCGATTAAAAGAGCGTCAAAGATCATACAATTTAAAACATAATACTTCAACATTTGCAAATCGCCTATTAGACTCAAACCATAATTTTGGCAAGGTTGTACTTTCGGTAATCCATTTTGCCGAGAAAGGTAGAACAATGGATTTACTAGAAGCCCTTGAAATTCATAAAGCGAAAATTAATCCGGGAATTTCCATCTTAAACGACCAGGTGGACCTTGAAGCGTTTTAGTTATAGGATATAAACGGTTGTAATTTAGATTTTAAGTACTTGTTTGATAATGATTACCGTGTAATCCAAACTAGTCACGAAAAGTGTAATAAAAAGTGGTATACAAAGTTATAAGTTTTCTTTACTTTATAAAAATTGAAAACGGCGTTCACGAAAGTGAACGCCGAGAAGATTCAAGAATTAATGAATTGTAGTTGTCTCTTTGAATCTGTTAAATTTGTTGATTATTTTGAATAATTATTTTATTATCATATTAGGTGAAGAATAACACTTGTTTTGTTCCATAATGTTTTTATTTTCAATTACCTGACACGTGTTTCGGTCTTCGCAGACCATTTTTAAAGTTAAAACTAATCTAATTAAAAATAAGGCATATAACAATGTAAAGCAGGTAGTTTAAAGGATGGGCAACCCCGCGATTAATATGTCGTCGGCCTGGATTAGTTCCTGCTGGTTGTTAAAAATCTGAATCCCCTTGTCGATGGTTCTCCTAATCTCTAATCCTTCCTTTATTGTTGACTAATCGTCATCCTAATTGATCTATTAATGAAAATTGTCTGTAAATTTAAGATTTTAGATGTCGTTTAATTTTTGCGCTTGTGTTTTTTTTTTATGAAAGGGATAGCTGTATATATATTATCTTTTTTGACACATTTGTAGAGTAATTGTTTTTTCACCTTCTTTTTATTTATTAATTTTGTGACTGCCCTCTATGTGTAACCATTATTGTTGGCAATCTTGTAGATGAGGTATTTTGGTATAATTTTATTTATCCATAGGTATTATATATAAGAACTGAGTGCTGACAGTTTAATTTGATCTGATCCAAAAGAGTCACTGGGAATTCTGGTATCTGTAGTAGTAGGTTTTCTATACAGGGTGTTCAATTTAAGTGAAATCTCGAAAACTACACACCGAATAAAAAAAATTATAATTAAAATTTGTTCGCCTCGGAGGGGGACATCTAATGATACGAAACTCGACCCCTCAACCCCCTAGGAGGTAGGGGGTGAGAAATAGAAAAGTTAAATAGGAACCCCCATTTTTTGTACGGATTTGAATACTCTGGGAAAAAATAAGAAAGTTTTATCTGAATTTTTTTTTGTATTCGTGACAGACGACGCTATAATCGACAAAATTCAAAATTGGCAAAAATCGTTGAAAAATGGGGATTTCCTGAGAAATGCTAGGAGGATCGTAAAATAAGGTCCCTTATGCTCAGCGTATAAGAATCATTTCAATTTTTTCTTCTACGCTTGCACGAGGCTTTGTTCACTTGTAATTGTTTTCTAGAAATGAAATTAAATGAATTCTGCAGAAAATAAATACAATACAAATCTTTTTTTGTCAGAGATGCACATGCGAATCGACTCATTGTTGTTTTATGTTAAGTTTCCCCATAAACTTCGATTAACTGACGATGAATGTCAATAGGTGAAATCCTTTTTGCACTTAAAAAACATATCACAGCATCTACATTTGTATTTAATTTTCCCTTTTGTGTTCGATTTCGTAATCAAACTCTTCTAATCTTAGGCGCCAACGTCAATTTTGAGTTTGGCTTTTTGAGTGACATTAGCCATTTCCATGGTTTGTGATCTGTGATCATTTTGAATTGTCTGCCGTATAAATACAGTCGACAATATTTAATTGCTCATATAATGGTCAATAGCTCTTTTTCAATAGTACTATAATTTTGTTCGGATTCGTTTAATGTTCGTGACGCGTACGCGACGGATTTGTCTTTTCCAACTGGGCCTTGTGATAAATTTGCGCCGATAGCTATGTTACTCGCGTCTGTTGTCAAATTAAAACTTTTGTTAAAATCTGGATATTGTAATATGGGTTCGTTGATTAACAATTGTTTACAATGTTCAATACATTTTATAAATTCAGGAGTATGCTCGACGGTAGCATATATTTTTAAACAAATTGTAAGTGGTTTAATGATTCGTGCTAAGTCTTTCATAAATTTCTGTTAATAGCCTAGGAGACCTAGGAATCCTTTAAGCTGTCAGGGTTGGGTTTTACGCCATCCGATGTTATAATGTGACCTAGATAAAAAAATTAAAAATTCCGATTTATCGGGTTGAATTTTGAAATTAGTTTTGTAGACGTTTAAATACTTTTATTAAACTTACGAGATGGTATACCATTTCTTCGCCTGAAGAATTGAAGATTTGTCGTCTTTTGTTTTTATTGAATGTTTCACTTGGTTTATGAAAGTTAACGATTGGTTTTCGGTATGAAAAATGTCGGAATATTTTCTACTTAATTTTAATCTTTTTTCTTTTTCTTCAGAATTCATGTGAGATGTACGGATAATGTTATTAATTTTAATCTTTAAATTAGGATCAGGTTCATTAATATCAGTGTGATATAATTCATAATTATTTTTGTCAAATGGAATAATTTTTATCGATTTTGTTAAAAGTTATGTCTTTGTCTGTTTTTTTTATTGATTGAAATCATTTCACAATTTCGGGTGTAGGGGTCAATTTTTGTTTTGAATAAAATTGTTTGAGAAGTTTCTTGATATATAATTGGTATTATGAAATATGTATTCAATTCTGAATTTACAAAATCTAATTGAGCACTTAATATTTTAAATTATCTAAACCTATAAGTCCATCATAAACAGTATGAAAGTTAAAAGGTAAAATATAAGATTTATATTTTCTTTAAATTCTCTGAAAGCTTGAATTTCCGCACAATGATCATGTGTTGATGATTAGAAAACTGTGAATGGTTCATAAAAAATATTATTTTTGTAGTTCTTAAAAGCAATTTCTGGGTTTATCCAGTGTCAATTAATAATTTTAAAAGGGGATTAGAGATTTGGATGTAGGGTATTTCTTTTTTATCAGTGTATACGTGATTTTCAATATTAATTAAGTCATTTCATTGGAAGTGAAAATTTGAGATTTGATCTTCATCAACTAAATATAAAATTGCATTTTTTAGAACTTGGTTTATTAAATTGGGATTCTTCGATATTTTCTTGTGAATCAATGTGATCGTTTATTTCAGTATTGAAAAGTTCTTCTGCTATATATATTGTTTTTCCGGCGTTATTTCGAAAATAGTTATTTACGGGGGTTTTAGGAAATTGTGAATTACTTTTTGTGGTATACCAAATACTTATGATATGATGAATTAGTTTTTCACTTAACCCGTGGTGAAACAGTTTTGTATTGATTCAACAATCAAAATAAATACTTGTGAATTTGTTGGAAATTTTCGTAATTGCTGATTATAATTTTGTTATAAGCGAATTGGTTTGTTAGGAAATTGGTTTATTTTATATTGGTGTGGTCTATATTGTGCAAATTAGGAGTTGTTTTGTTATAGGAACATTATGTTGATTTGTTTTTTGATAATATTTCATATTTTCTTCTTCAGTAATGAATTGTCGCATAGCACGTATTATCGGACCTAGGAGTTCTCTAGGACCACCTAAGAATGTTTTCAATACTTGTTTCTTGAAAAATTCGCGATTAATTAGTTTTTCTGCGGCTAGGCAGTGCAAATCTATGTAATTACAAATTGTATTAAGAATATGGATAACATTTTCATGAAACTGATATGGTGTTTCGTTTAAATAATAAAGAGAAACCGTTACTACTTGATAATCCATACTTATTTATTTCGTTTGGTTTTTGTTCTAAGTTAACTAAATCCTGATTTAAACAATGTTCGTCTCTTTGATCAGCGAAATTTTGTAAAAGTGTTTTTTATATCTTAACAAGTATTGGAATTATTTGCAATAATTTCTTCTACTCTTCCTTCTAGGTTATTTAAAATACCGTTTAACAATAATGTATTTTGGAAATTATTCGCCATTTAGGCATTGAAGTAATGATTCGGTTGCATTAATAAAACTATGCAATTTATTCGGGTTCCCATCGAAATTTGGAATAATTTATAAGGTTTTCATAATTAGAACTGGTACTACTGCCATATTATTAAGAATCTGAATTGGATTATTAACTTTATTAATTGTTAATTTACTTTTTGTATTTTTATCTTTAGTTATACCTAACGTAAGTCTATTGAAGGAAGTAAGGGGGTAAAGAGAATTTGACATGAACAAATGTACTTCTTCTTCTTCTTTGAATTGTTCTTCTTTTTCGAAGAATCGAAGGAGCATTGTCTACTATGTCCCAAAAACGTATTCCATATCGCATATTTGAGGCAAAAACATTATTGTATACAATTTTTACTTTCCCTATATAGTATATATAGGGGGAGTATTGTTTTCGTGATTTTTTTTTCAAACATTTTTTTTGCGGAAATATCCGTTTTGGGGTCCCCTGAAGCCGAAACACTAATTTCTGGAAAAAAAAAATTGTGTCTGTGTGTGTGTGTGTGTGTCTGTCTGTCTGTCTGTCTGTCTGTCGGTGGGTGCTGTATCTCAAAAACGAATGATCCGAATGGCGTGAAACTTTAAACTTAAGGTTTTATTGTTAAAAACTCGATCTGAAAAGCTTTTGGTAAACATTCATAAACCGGAAGTGGTTGTTTACTCGAGGCGTTTTTTTGTTTTTTCGTGATATTTTTCTAAATATGAAAATTTTAAAAAAACGGTTCAAACAAAAGTTAAAGGGAATGAAAAACTGAACAAGTTTTATTCGAACATGTTTTTCATAAAATTTTTAACTTTCGAGAAAAACAAAAAAAATTGAAAATTTTGACATTTTTTGCCAATTGCTAATAAACTATTGGAGATAGATAGAATTCATATAACAAATAATTGTAGCGAATTCAAAAGTGCAAAAATTATTAAGAATAACATTTTCGCGTAAACTCAATGGTTTTCGAGTAAAATATAGGGAAAGTACTATGATGGCCACATCACCATTGAATTGTATTGTTTTCGTTCATGAAAATGCATGAAAATGAGGTATTCTGTCTATATTTTTCCAAATATGGAAAATATTACAAAACTTTTCAAACAATAGTTAGAGAGAATGAGAAAATAAATGGCTTTTATTCAAACATTTTTTTCATAAAATTCTTAACTTTCGAGAAAAACAAAATTGAAAGATTTGACATTTTTTGTCAATTGCTAATAAACTATTAGAGTTACATGAAACTTGTATTACAGATAATTGTAAAGAATTCAAAACTGAACAAATTATTAAGAATAGCCTTTTTGCGTAAACCTCATCGTTTTCGAGAAAAATATAGGGAAAGTACTATGATGGCCACATCACCATTTTTATACTTGTGATATCTATCATATTTTTTAAGGTACGAATGCAGAAGCATATACCACTTAATTTTTTTTGAAAGCTTCTATTTGATTACGCTACTTAAGATGTGCATCGATTTCTATACCTAGCAATCGTACAGAATTACTTGCTCTTGTATTGAGATTATTTATTGTTAAATTGTTTATATCGTATATGTTTTGTTGTGTTTAAAATGAGACATATTTATTTTTTGTTGTGTTTAGCGTTAGTTTTTTATTATTAAACCATCCTTGGATGCTAGCGCAATTATGTTCACACCATGTACTCAACACACGTTTTGGCTCTATTAATGTGCATGTAACTTCAGTAAATGATATTTTACTGGCTTGGACGTCCGATAAAGAGTTTGTTATGTCATTGGTGTATATTATGAATAATATGAAGCCCTCTTTGTCTTTTTAAATTTTGAAAAAGTGCACGAACTGGTTTGACTAATTGTTTTCTAAACCAAGCCAAAGCTGATTGCCTGGCTTGATTCCTTAACATTCTAATTTATGGTAAGAATTTCGTGTTCAGCGCAGTCTAATGCTTTCGAAAGATCTAGGAATATTCTACAAGCTAGTTCAGCATTTTCGAGAGTGGTTATGATATTATTAATACAATCAAATAGTGCTGTATCGATACTCTTCTAAGGAATGTAGCCGTGTTGATGTTTGTTAAATAGTTTATGTTTAATTAAAAAAAACAATAATATTGTAGAAAAATTCACTTATTGGTCTATAATTACCTAGAGTATTTACACCACCTTTTTTTAAAATAGGTAAGTGAAATGAGGGCTGTTTTCAATACCTCTGGAAATATGCCAGATGCAAAAGATTTATTTATTATTGTTATTAGAGGGTCTACTATGTATTGAAATGATTTGAAAATAATGTGCATAGGGATTTCATCTTCACCATATGCAAATTCATTTTGATTTTTTAAATCTGATTTAAATTAAATAGTGTATAGGGATTTGAACGTGGAAATTGATATTTTGAAAATTACTGGCAATTTATTGCAGTGATTTGATTGTATTAATGTGAAGGTACTTTATGAAATTTATTTATAGATAATTTTCCAGGCTTCCCTAGAATATTTTTAGATTTTTTATATTTTGCTTATGTAATATTCTTTCTGCGTTGAATATATTTTTTCTTTATATTGCTTTTAAGTGTGATTTTAACTCATTTGCAATGTTAACACTTTGCAATGTTAACACTTTGCTTCTGAGCTGTTGTAATTCTTCTGTAATTCAATGTATTTGTTTAGATGTAAGGAAATTGACATGGATTTTAAAATTATTAATAAAGTTATTTGTAAATGTATTAATTTCATCATTCTCAACTCAGTTCCATTATTCATTAAAGGAGTGATGAGATTGCCAATGCAAGTAGTGCTGGTAACTGTTAGTCTAGTTGGTTCATTGATAAGTAGGTGTGAGCCATAAGATTTAATCATGTTTTTAAATTAAAGAGTTTTGTTATTTTCGTTCATTCTAATATATTAATATTGGAGTCTGCATATATGATATAATAATTATTGCTACCTGTTCCGAAAATCCTTGGCGATCGGCGTTTTTCTCATCAGCTGGAATTGAATGAATGTCTTCCGCGCCGGTGTTTGTGGATTTATCAGTGTTTACATTTCTTTTGGGGATATTAATCTTGTCCTTGTGTTTGTCATTGTTGCCGAGAGCTGTAGATTTATCGATGAGTGGCTGGCTAATTTGCGGATTTATAATTAAATTTTCTGCCTGTTCTTCCAGCTCGTTGCGTAGTCCTGTTTCTGTCGAATAATTATCTCTACTCAGACTAACCTCAATCTCATCAGGATAATAGCTGTTGAATGTTTCTCGATCACACTTATGTTCCGACACATTCTCTGGATGAATTTCCATATTACATGTTTCACATGATGCACTTTCTTAATAAGTATAATAGGATGGGATAACACTCTTTAATCTGGCGTCTGCCTACTTTTTGTACACAAAGTGTTTTTACATAACCCCACAGAAAAAAATCCATTGGTCCATTTCTTCCCACGTATGAGTTACGAAAAGCATCATTTAAATAATTTTGTACAGCCAACATGTTATGAGGTGAAGTTCCGTCATTTTGGAACCATTTCAATCTTGCCCGTAATGATAAATTTAATTATCGACCATATATTCAAATGTTTATTGCAGAAAATTTCATTTCCATTTAGTGTGTTTGCAAAAATATATGGCCGAGAATTCTTGATAAAAGCACACCACACCATACATTAAACCCAAATTTAATTTTTTTCTGTGAATTAATAAATCGCGTTTTATCTGTGCATAATATTTTTGTGCCATTGTACTTTTGTACTATCCTCTTGGCAAATGTTTTTAAGACTATTTTCTTATTGGCATCCCCGTTATGTCAATTTTGTGAAATTCATATCTTATATGGATGATATTTATGCCTTAGTTCTGTTCGTTGAGATAAGCTTGCTTCTGTTGATATTTGTCCAGTCGATATGCTTGAATCTATCGCTTTCTTTTAAGTAATATTTATCACATGGTATAGTTTTATATACAATACTCTTTACATATACCTATAAAAAGAAGTTCAATGGTGTAAGATCACTTTGAAGTAGTGCTAAATAATTATCGCCAGTCAAATTCCCCTCAACGAAAAAGGGACTAATGATATGGCTTCCAACAATCCCAGCCCAAACATTAACCTTTTGAGGGTATTGTGTATGCTCTTCTCTCATCCAGTTAGGATTTTCTGTCGACCAGTAGCGGCAAGTTTGACGTTTAGAATGACCTTTGAGGAAAAAAGTGCACTCATCAAAAAACATAACGTCTAATTGGATAATATTGTTATTCAACATTTCCATAATTTGTTCACAAAAATAAGTTCCCTATCAAAATCGTCTTCTATGAGCTCCTGAGTTGGTATCATTTTGAAGGGATGCATTTCATTTCCTTTAATATGTTTAGTATCGATGTATGGCCAACAATAAATGTTACGAATGCTTGTCTGCTCGATGTATGTGGATTTTCCTCAAACTCAAGCATCACATCTAATTTTGTATCATCATAAAGTGCGGTGGTAGCTGCTTTGCTAACTGCCTTACATGTCCAAGCACGCGAAACTGCTTTATTAAACTAATGGTACCTTCGCATATAAACGGCAAATCTGGAAATGTTCTAAATTGAAGTTAACGAAATTCAAACGACACTTATCAGTAGAGAGCGGATAAAAAAGCTTAAAAATTGTGAAAAAAGCATTTAAAAAGCATAAAAACAGGAAAAAAGAAAACTATATCTTCTTAATATGTTACACGTTTATCAACATATTTTACATAGAAATTCTGCTTATAACTAAAATAAACATATTTCTTTACGCAATATATAATATCATGTAAGTATTTAAAAATTAAATTGTAATTTTGTATACATTTCAAAATAACTAAAATCTATTCATGATCAGTAGTAGATCATTAAATGTTGTTCTAGGGATTTCATTGTAAAAATTATTACTTCTGACGCTCAATAAATTTTTGAAAGTGGAAAAGCTTCTCTTTATTTTAAATTATAACTGGATCCATTTGAAAATTGCCATTCAAAATCAAGTTTAATTTATTTAATATAAAAAATCCTTCATTTTCACCGAATACTTCTTTCGATATTATTTTGATTTCTTGGCCAATGCGTTCAGGTATTTTCTAAAATGAATCTGCTTTTATAAAGATTTGATTGCTCACAAAATTTAAACGCGATTTTATGTAACTAAATTGTTTTGAAGGAAGCTCTTGTTTCTTATGAACTGTTTGACAGTCATTAACTGATTTGCTTGTCATTTCGGGAAAGTTGTATATAACCTTATTAAATTCTTCAAAATTGTTCGCAAAGTACATCGTAGCATTTTGTTAGCACTGGTTTATGGGGCAGTGAGATATCAGGTAATGACTTCTTGAATAATTGCACTCACAGAAAAATATAAGAACTATTTTTCCATATTTAATTAAATCTACAAATGGAAATTTCATTCTTATAGTTTCAGAAATTCGTTTCTATCCATGTGCTAAACTTGTACAATGCAAAAAATGCATTATTAGTAAAATTATCAGTTTTCTTCAATTCTTTTGTATATATTAAAATACTATTGGTCGGATGTCTTCATGTTAAACTCCTATTATTAAATTAAACAAGCGTCTGTGGTTTCATCCGCACCAAACCACATATAATTATTGTTAATAATATCTTTAATTTTTTGTATGGTTTCATAGTACGCAAGAGCTACATAATTTTTTCTCGGGAATGCGCATTTTACAATATTTTCCCAAGAAAGATTTAAATGCATTATTTTGTAATTTTCTTAAAGGGATATTCGAATGTAAAAGTATTTTGCACAAATGTGAATTTAATTTAAATTGTCCATCGTTTTTTTTAAGATGATGCTAAAGATTGTGATATTGTGCTGTTTTTTTTAGTTCAGCTTTGAACTTTTTCAAACGTTCTTGATGTAGTGTTGTTATAACATGTTTTACATACAAGTCTTGACTAGTTAGGATGCAGTTGGGAACTAAAATAAAACTTACTATTTTTAAACATGCCTTACAAAATAATGTATAATTTTCACTTATTAATTCTGGATAGTCTCTAATTAATTCTTGTATTATGGTTTTCACCTTTTGCATTATGAGTTAAATATACATGTGACTTATATAATATAATTTATCTGTGATTCCCCAGGTTAATACGATTCACGCATATAATAATTTTTGATAAATAAGCAAAGTTTTTGGAATGTCAATTCAATAGTTTATGTATGCGAGTTTGAATATGAAAATTAACGAAAACGGTAAATATGCGCCAGTCGTCCCATCCGTATTTTTGCCGAGAGTAGAACATTGATACGGTTGCAGAACACCTGATTATTAGCTATCACTTAAATTTGTTTACATTTAATACTTACTGGGGCCCCTGTTTAGGCCTAGTTTAATATCAGCGTGAAATGTTTATTAAATGTTTTTTAATTTTTTAAGAAAATGCTCCAAATAAGCATCAGAATCTAAAAAAAGCTTGAAAATAAGCATAAAAAGTCAAAATAAGCACAAAAAGTCAAAATAAGCAAAAAAGCAAAAAAAAAAACTTAGCGCTAAGTAATCACATTCCTCAAGATTCGTATAGATATTAAGAAATTTTTTCGATGCTATTAATATTATGGATAAGCATAATGCTAGAAATCCGCTCTCTACTTATCAGTTATAACACTGTCAACTACTGTCATATATTTACAAACCAATTTGCCAAACGGGTGTGAAGTTAGCAATAGATTCGAGCAATAGATTTCGTTTGCTGAAATTTCATTAAAATCAAATAATTCCCATAAAGTTTCCATGATTATAACCAAATCTACGGTCCATAGAAACCATTTGTCTAACTCTGCGCGCCCGTATGCTTCATCCCTAAATGCATTTTTTTTAATCAAGACATGCACCCATAAAAATTCTACACACCCACTAGAATCTTAATCAAGAAAAAAACGCGGATACACCCCCCCATTTTTTCAAAAAAAAAAAATCATTTATCTAACACTGCTCGTCTAAATAATTTTTTTTTAATGAAGACATGCACCAATAAAAATTCTAAAACTACCATCACATTCTACAAACCCTCTGTAATCATAATCAACAAAAATTCATTTATCTAACACTGCGCTCCCGTAAAGACATGCACAAGAGAAACACAAGAAACAACTGCGGACCTCCAATAATTCGGAGATAAAAAATCATTTGTCTAACACTCCGCGCCCGTATGCTTCATCCCTAAACGATTAGTAGCCGCATTTGAAATGGTATCTTCGCGGCATCATATAGATATAATATTATTTTATAAAGAATAATTTTTGGCCAGCTTTCACTGTTGTAACTTCCGATACGAGTTTCTCCAAAAACTATTATTATCATGAAACTCCTCTATGCTCAAATGATCAAATTGATAATTTCAAAAGAAATCATAGCTTCTTTTTATTACCAAGACAATTTTGCAATCATAAAATGTTTCTTGGAAAGATTTTTCATTATATTACTTAATGAAATTGAAACTAATTTATATAAATCTCATGTAGAAAAATTATATTCTTTGCAAAGCGAACCAGAAGATCTAGAGGATGATATAATTTCAGATATAGATTGTACCACATCGAATACATTATATGAAAGTAACTTTGCATTCAAGAAAAATTCGTATTATTCGTTAGAATTTACGTATTTATTTCTGAAACATTTTATTCTTTTTTTAGCCTACTTTGTGAAAAACAAAATAATTCTCTAGCCGAGAATTGGATTGGGATTGTTAAAAATAATATATCGCAGAGAAACCTTCATTGCAAACCGTCTAAGTTTATTAGAAAAATTCTATATACTTTTTATGTATTTTATGTATTTTATATGTTTAATTTGTATAACTTAACGATTCCTATACAGCACTATGTACTGTCAACAGGATTAAATAAAATAAATAAATAAAACTATATCAAAATTCAATCAAAATATTGCCAAAATAACTAAAAAAAACATGACTTATAATTTAAGCGAGTCATTTATACTAAAGTTAAGTAGAAATTACGTAGTATCCCGCTACGGGAATAGAAACTGAAAATTTTAGAGTTATGTAACGCAAAATATTAACGCTCCTAACAAAGAAATGAGGCTGGACAATTTTTTAATTGATTATATTTTGATGATCCTTATAAAAAATAAAAATGTTAAAGTTTTTATGCAAGCACAAGTTCAACGAATTATGGAAGAATCACTAACAACAAAACAGAAAATAACTGTAAATATAGCCCTTTCCCCTATTTTCTCCAATTTAAATTGAAAACTTTTATATGTCAATTTTAATAATCAATACGTATTTGTAATGTAATGGCTTCAAGCATCAACTATAGTATTGTATTTCGACCCTTTGAGGGTAGAAGTAGCCGTTCGGCAAAATCTCATTTTAATAAGTTGGCACCATATTTATACAGTTTTTAGTTCAGTGCATCAATAACAAATGTAACCGAAAATAAACATAAATATCCAATCCAAAAACCGACTCCTACAATTGCGGTTTATATATATAGACCAATTTGTTTGTTAAGTATCTTCTCTAAGTCTATTGAAAAAGTAATGTGTAATAGAAAATTTTCTTTCCTTGAAAAATTTAATATTTTAAGTGAAAAACAATATGGGTTTCGACACGGCAAGTCTACAGAAACTGCGTGTATAAACTTGATACAATCCAGTCTTAGCAAAATAGACAACAATAAAGAAACTTTTATTATTTTATTTGACCTAAAAAAGGCGTTTGATACAATAAATATTGATCTACTGCGTGATAAGCTGTTTAATATTGGTTTTCGAGGTTCTGTAAATGACTGGATTGTATCATACCTCAGCGAAAGAAAATATTTTGTTAAATACAAAGAATCACTATCACATGAATACACCATTGATATGGGTACACCTCAAGGAAGTATTTTGGGGCCCCTGATATTCCTGCTTTTTGTCAATGAACTACCCAAATATATAACTAATGGAGAAGTCTTTATGTACGCAGATGATACTGCAGTTTTAATATCTGGTGATACCTTAGATGTGGCTAAAGGTAAAGTGAATTCTGTAATATCAGAATTTAATAGATGGTGTCAATTAAATAAACTAATTATTAATGTAGACAAACCTGAAATACTATATATTTCAAATATTCCTAAAAAGACACCAACCACTAGATTTACTTTTCAAAATAATTTAATAAAGACAACAGATTCTACTAAATATTTAGGCATTATACTTGATCAAAATTTACAATGGAGCAATCATATAGAATAGATCAGTAATAAAGTAAATAAGTCATATTATTGTTATATATTAGGTTATGAGGATTATGGACTGACTCTAATAGACTATTTGTAACACAAAAACGCATATTACGTTTAATGTTTAACTTAAATTACACCGAATCTTGTAAATCTAAATTTATTGAACATAAAATATTAACTTTACCGTGCATATATATTTTAAGAATACTGTGTTACATTCATAGCAACAAGTCTAACTTTACCAAACATAGTGACATACATGATTATGAAACTCGAAACAACAATAAAATGATTCAAATTAAACACAAACATGTATACTTTATCTCCCGATAATTCAGGAATAAACTTATACAATAAACTACATCATTCAATGACAATGCTTTCTCAAAATAATTTTAAACAAATGTTAAAGTCATATTTATACCAAAACGCCTTTTATAGTGTTGCTGATTTCGTTAATTCATTCAAAACATCAATTTGAAATATTTAATTTATTTTTGTATAATTGCCATAACTATTATGTTATATATATATAATTGTACTTTATTCGTATTTCGTATCTAGTTTTTAGTTTCGTTTTTTTTATATTTGACGTGTCTAATATTGTAACAACAATGGTGATGTGGCCATCATAGTACTTTCCCTATACTTTTCTCGAAAACTATTAGGTTTACGCAAAAATGTTATTCTTAATAATTTTGTGCGCTTTTGAATTCTCTACAATTATTTGTTATATAAATTTTATGTAACTCCAATAGTTTATTAGCAATTGGCAAAAAATGTCAAAATTTTCAATTTTTATTTATTTTTCTCGAAAGTAAAGAATTTAATGTAAAACATGTTCGAATAAAACTTGTTCAGTTTTTCATTCCCTTCAACTTTTGTTTGAACCGTTTTTTAAAAATTTTTATATTTAGAAAAATATCACAAAAAACAAAAAAACGCCTCCAGTAAACAACCACTTCCGGTTTATGAATGTTTAGCAAAAGCTTTTCAGTTCCAGTTTTTAATCACAAAACCTTAAGTTTAAAGTTTCATTCAGATCATTCGTTTTTGAGATACAGCACCCACCGACAGACACAGACACACACACACACAGACAAAAAAAAAATTCTAGAAATTAGTGTTTTGGATTTAGGGGACCCCAAAACGGATATTTCCGCAAAAAAAAAATTTCAAAAAAAAATCACGAAAACAATACTCCCCCTATATACTACGTGTATAGGGAAAGTAACAATGAAGGCACCAATAAAATTCTATTCTATTCTATATTTTGTATTATTGGGATGTTTTACTCAATGATTTGGATTGGGAACATAATTTAAATGAATTTGCTTACCCTACTACCATAAAAAACCTAATAATAAACAGTTCAACGAATACAACGAAACTTTGCTTATATTGCGGCGAACAAAACTTTAATATTCAGTGTCATCAATGTCACCGACACTGCTGTACAATTTGTGTTTCGAACAGAAATTTTATGAAGTTTGTGAAATGTGTTTAGTTAAAAAATCTATAAGTAATTTATATTTATACTATTTAATAAATGATCGTATGATTTATTCAAGAGTTAATTTCCACAAACCAGACCCTGCACAGTGTCCAAATCCTAGCGCGAGCGCCATGGAGGTTTTGAGGAAAAATATTTAAATTGAAAATGTTGAAAAATAACATATCTACTCGATTCTAGATACATGAAACCCTTTGGATCTTGCATATTCATATTTTTTAACCCCCTATATTATTTGAAATTAACGTTTAAATTTGATCGATTTAGAAAACTTCAATTTTACACCATTTCGCGCGCAAGGCTAAATCATTTATTACATGAACAAGTTTATGAATTTCTTAGTATTGATATATAAGGGGACATGTGCGTCTTTTCTTGAGAAAGGTCATCTGGTTTGTGTTAGGGCTCCGTTTGGCGCGACCATTTACCGAAACAAATGGCATTGCTGTCACATATTTTACGGTTCGAGTACCTAAAAACGAGTTTTGTAAATTTTCTTAAACCAAAATATCTATTTAGTTTTGAAAACAGTCTCAAACTGTCTACACGTTTTTCTGTGCCTTAGGCGAACGATTGAACATTATAAAGTCGATATTAATTTATTAAGTTAGTGTTAATTTCATTGTTTAGTTAATTTTATCTATATACTCTTTCTTTGATTTTGTGTATTTTTTTGTGTTTAGTTTAGTGTTTAACAGTTTACTTTAATTAAAGTAGTGTTAAGTGTAATTTAATTGATTCAAAACGCTCAGTCATAATGGAGAAAAATAATATTACAAACGGTGATTTATATAAGGTATGGTACGAACTAAAATCTAAACACCCTATTCACTCGCAAAATACTATTGATCATGTAATTAAATATATTGAAAATGTTTCCGCAAAAACCAATAATGAAAATAATGACATTCTTAAAAATATAAGGGTTTCTGCAGTACTCTTAATAGAAAGTGGAAAATATAATAATAATAATAATAATAATAAATCACTTTATTGCCCAACAGGAAACCCCATTTACAAGACAAACATATATATACACACAAATCATAATATACAAAACAATACACTAATATTTAATCTTAAAACTATAATAACAAATTGAAACATTGAAGCTAATACACAATATCATTACAAATGATCAAGAAGTCATATGAACTGTATTAAACAAAATAAAAATTGGTTACCTCTTTCTTTTAAATATAATTATGATTCTACTTTCATTGAAAATACAAGCCACCAATACCAAATACATCCGGTACAAATTTTAGAACACAAAGTAATACATATAAAAGAAGAATAGCTAATTTATTGATTAACAAAAATTCACCACAACAAATATTTTCAACAGCAAAAAAAAATTACGCGATAAAGGAAATATAGTAGCAGCCAAAATAGTAGAAAGTGCTTCCTCGGAAGAAATTACCGAGGCAGGTGTCTTTATGTTTTCACTGGTTCCACTTAGATTATTGTTGGATGAAAGTGTTATTTGGAAAAACGATAAACCTTCATCTATTAAATTATATAGACCGATAAAATTTATTTATGCTAAAGAAACAAAACAACTTATTCTAGATGAAGTTAAATTACAAGTATGAGGCAAGAGGTAAATTTATTTTAAAAAAAACAACTAACTTATTAATGGTAACAATGTAGAGGTAGAATTTAATTTGTTATTTACAATGATCGACGGCAAAGTTATAAATACTTTAACAAATACTCCGAGCACAAATTGTTTTATATGCAAATGTAGACCTAAGGAAATGAATGATATTGATGTATGATACAAGAATTAAAAATATTCCTTTTATCGAAAATAATTTAAATTATGGTATTTCTCCCCTGCATGCATGGATTTTCATGGATTATGTTCTTCATATCTCCTATAATGTTTTATATAACTCTAAAGTTAAAACTGTTTTAAAACTTTTATTCCAAAATATTTAGAGACATGCTTTTTTAACCACAACGTAGAGTATTATGTTATAAACAATTGTGTATAATTTTATATTGATTATTATCCATGTAATAAATTAACATTAACATTGCGCGTGAAATTCCGTAAAATTGATGTTTTCCAAATCGATCAAGTTTAAACGTTAATTACGAATAATATAAAGGGTTAAAAAATATAAATATGCAAGATCCAAAGGGTTTCATGTATCCACAATCGAGTGGATATTTTTTTTTTCGAAATTTTCAATTTAACTTGTTTTTTCTCAAATACCCCCGTGCGCTCGCGCTCGGATTTGGATTTGGAACTGTGCGCCGGTGGTGGCGCATTGGGCTGCGGCCGAATTAGCGTTAGCGTAAGTGCAGCAACGTTAGTTCGGGTCAGCAGTTGGATGGTGTACCGGTACATTCACCATTGGGATACAAACAATGGTGATTTAGAGTAACGGGAGCGATCCTTTAAAGTAACAAACTTATTTACACACACACAAATACACCAATAATACGGTGGAAGAAACAATACAACTATAAAAAACTAAGTGGGTGTTTATTCGAAACCCCTTATTTGGAATTACTTTAACAAATACGAAAAATCATACAAAATTAATCAAACAAAAAATAGATACTAAAAATTAACAACTTTTATTAAAGCAAAATTTTCATTTGTTTGTTTTCGTCAAAAAAATAAAATAATACATTTTTACGTTTTTTTCTGTTTCATGAAAACCATAAGGAATAATTGTAGGGAATGATATTAAATAAAATACAAGATGTTTGAAAATAAGATGTTATTAAGTATATTATTTCTAAATAATCATGCGTTCTAGAACGCGTGGCGCCATCTGTCAATCGCCCTTGATATTAAATGAGCTATTCACCATAGAAAATACATGATATTGCTTATTTTATTTAGAGTTATAAAGAGTATGTCTATTCATCAAATTTTGTGAATTATATACTTACATATATGTTTACACACAGGATATTTTCTGCAAAACATGCCGTACCTTTCTCTTCGGATGACAAACGTGGAATAATTTATCCAGAAACTACTAATATTGTGAAATTTACCAATCTTATCCACCGGAAGATTGATGTGAAGAACCAAGGGATCCAGAGGAAACCTAAGATCCTGAGACAAGACTATACAATTAAAAAGAAGGTATGAAAATGATTTCTTTGAAAGTTTTGGTTTAATAATTTTAATTATCCTTTACTTACAACTTTAATTTGAAAATTGATGGTAAAGTGCAACTTAAATTTGTCTGGCAAGTGTTTTATATATAAATTTTAAAAAAGTTTTAGAATGATTTCAATTTTGATTTTTAAATATCATATCACATGATTTATAAATAATTTATTGATTGCAGATATGTGTTAATTTCTATATTCTATGTTTGGTAAGTACTCGTAGTATAGATAATTTTGGAAATAACTTAGTTTTCTTTAGATTCTTATTTACGGCGAAAGAAGAAACTATTCCTTAAGGAGGCTACATTTTTGGATATCAATACATAAATCATAAAGATAATGGTTTATTGAAAACAGACGGACCTAGAAAATAATATTGCGAAATTTGCCATTTTGCAAAAAAGTAATATAAAGAACCAAGGAATCCACAAGACTATTCAATTAAAAGGAAGGTAAGAAAATGACTTTCGATATAATTATTTTAATACAAAAATCTTATCATTTACTTTAATTTTAATTTGATAATTAATGTTAAAGTACAAGGCAAAAAGACCTCTTGTCGATAGCCTTTTGACAAACTAACACACTAAAACATAATTCATAATTCATTATTTATTATGTAAATGTTAACTTGTAAAAAGTTTGTCAAGAAAGATGTGTATTATTTTTGTTAAAGTACGACTTAAATTTATCTAGCGGATGTTTGGTCTTCAAATATCTTACTAGATGATTTAGTATTCATTTATTGTTTGCAGTTATGTGTTAATTTCTATATTCTACATTTGGTAGGTACCATTAGTGTAACCTTATTTGGAAATAACTTAGTTTTCTTTATATTCTTATTCAAGACCATTCAAATTTTGAGGAAGGAACAATTCCTGAAGGATACCACAATTTTTGGAAATTAATCCTAAAGTCATAAAAATAATGGTTTATTGGAAAGAGATGGATGACGACATTTGCCAATTTACAGAGAAGTTATATGACGAACCAAGGAATCCACAGAAAACTTATAGCCCCGAGTCGAAGACAATACAATTAAATGGAAGGTATGGTAATGACAATATTAAAGTTTCGTCTTAATAATAATTATAATGCAAAATGTTTATCTTTTACTTTAATTTGGAAATTAATGGATAAATATGATTAAAATTTACAGAGAATATGAAAAAAAAAACTTTTGAATAATTTTGACTTTGATCTTAAAATATCTTAACACGTAATTTAGTATTAATTTAGTGTTTGCAGTTATGTGTTCATTTTTATATTCTACGCTTGGTAAGTACCCTTAGTGCAACTTATTTTGGAAATAACTTAGTTTTCTTTAGATTCTAATTTGCGACCATTCAATTTTTGAGAAAGGAAAAATTCTTCAATAATACAAGCAATGTTTTATTGGAAACTGATGGATGATGAACATACGGAAAAAATTATCTCGAAACTAATATTGTGAAATTTGCCAATCTTATCGACGGATTGATATGAAGAATCAAGGGATCCAAAGGAAATCTAAGATCTTGAGAAGCTATGGCAGTACAATTAAGAGAAAGGTATGAAAATGACTTTTTTTAAAGTCTCTATTTAATTGCTATTAACTTATCGTTTACTTTAACTTAAATTCAGAAATTCATGTCTATATAATAATATATAATATCTTGCTTGGCTTCTTGTGATTGATCCCATTCGATTTAAGTCTTCATTCCGGTGGTTTGTTTCTGGCAGTGATAATCTGGGGATCAGTGCCATTAGAAGGCGCATTTGCCGACTTTGTCGGATTAAACCGTATTGTTAGTTGCTAGACCCCGTCATCCCGTTTGTTAAAATTAAGTGGATAGATATAGAACAAAGCCCCCTTAATTATCACAAAAGGGATGACGGCACTAGATTGCTATATATTTTGTTATATAGTTCTGTGTTAATTTCAGTATTCTACATTTGGTAAGTACCATTAGTGTAACCTATTTTGGAAATAACTTAGTTTTCTTTAGATTCTTATTCAAGACTATTCAAATTAAGCTTTGAGGAAGGAACGATTCCTAAAGGGCTTCATTGGAAAGAGATGGATGACGAACATACTGAATACTTTATCTACAAACTAATATTATGACATTTGCCAATTTGCGGAGAAGTTATATGTCGAACCAAGGAATCCACAGAAAACTTAAGGCCCCTAGTGAAGACAATACAATTAATTAAAGGAAAGGAAGGAAATGATGGAAATGAAGAATTTGCACTTAATAATAATTATAATGCAAAAAGCGTATCGTTTACTTTAACTTTAATTTTGCAGTTATGTGTTCATTTCTATATTCTACGCTTGGTAAGTACTCTTAGTGTGACTTATTTTGGAAATAACTTTGTTTTCTTTAGATTCTCATTCACGACCCTTAAATTTTTGAGAAAGGAAAAATTCCTTAAGGACGCCACATTTTTTGGAAATCAATCCTTCAATAATACAAGTAATGTTTTATTGGAAACTGATGGATGATGAACATACAGAAAAAATTACCTCGAAACTAATATTGTGAAATTTACCGGTCTTCACCAATGGATTTATATGAAGAACCAAGGAATCCAAAGGAAATCCAAGATCCTGAGGAGCCACGACAGAACAATTAAAAGAAAGGTATGAAAATTATTTCTTTTAAAGTCTCTATTTAATTACTATAAACTTATCATTTACTTTAACTTAATCTAGAAATGAATGTTAAAGTTAAACTTGCCTAGCAGATGGGGTTTCTTCTCTTGCTCGGCTTCTTGTGATTGATCCCATTCAATTTGAGTTGTCTTTCAGGCGGTTTGTTTGTGGCAGAGATAATCTGGGAACCAGTGCCATTAGAAGGCGCATTTGCCGACTTTGTCGGGTTAAACCTTATTGTTGGTTGCTACACCCAGTCATCCCGTTTGTTAAAATTAAGTGGATAGAGATAGAAAAAAGTCCACTTAATTATCACAAAAGGGATGACGGCACTAGATTGTTATATAATTTGTTATATAGCTATGTGTGTATGTTCTATATTCTACATTTGATAAGTACCATTAGTGTAACCTATTTCGGAAATAACTTAGTTTTCTTTAGATTCTTATTCAAGACCATTCAAATTAAGTTTTGAGGAAGGAACGATTCCTGAAGGGCGCCATTGGAAAGAGATGGATGACGAACATGCAGAATACTTTATCTTCAAACTAATATTGTGACATTTGCCAATTTGTGGAGAAGATATATGACAAACCAAGAAATTCACAGAAAACTTAAGGATCAGAGTCAAGACAATACAATTAAGAGCAAGGTATGGAAACGACGATTTTAAAAGTTTCAACTTAATAAAAATTATAATGCTAAAAGCTTATCGCTTACTTTAATTTGACAGTTAATGGAAAAATACGATTAAAATTTACCTAGCATATGCTATAAAAATCTTTTGAATCATTTTAACTTTGATCTTAAAATATCTTACTATGTAATTTGGTATTAATTTATTGTTTGCAGTTATGTATTAATTTCTATATTCTACACTTGGTAAGTATCCTTAATGTAACTTATTATGGAAATAACTTAGTTTTCTTTAGATTCTCATTGGCGACCATTCAATTTTTGAGAAAGGAAAAATTCCTTAAGGACGCCACATTTTTTGGAACCCAATCCTTCAATAATAAAAATAATGGCTTATTGGAAACTGATGAATGATGAACATACGGAAAAAATTATCTAGAAACTAATATTGTGAAATTTGCCAATCTTATCCACCGACAGATTGATATGAAGAACCAAGGTATCCAAAGGAAATCCAAGATCTTGAGGAGCCTCAGCAGTACAATTAAAAGAAAGGTATGAAAATTACTTTTTTTAAAGCCTCTATTTATTTACAATTAACTTATCGTTTACTTTAACTTTAATTCAGACATTAATGTTAAAGTACAATTTAAACTTGTCTAGCAGATGTGGTTTCTTGTCCTGTTCGGCTACTTGTGCTTGGTCCTATTCGATTTGAGTCGTCATTCCTGTGATTTGCTTGTGGCAAAAATAATCTGGGGATCAGTGCCATTGGAAGATGTACTTGCCGGCTTTGTCAGTTTAAACCTTATCGTTGGCTTCCAGCTAGGTGCCGTCATCCCTTTTGTTAAAATTAAATGGATAAAGATAGCTATAGAGATAGAAAAAATTCCACTTAATTATAACAAAAGAGATGACGGTAATAGATTGCTATATATTTTATTAGATATTTATGTGTTAATTTCTATATTCTAAAGTGCTATTAGAGTAACTCATTTTGGAAATAACTTAGTTTTCTTTAGATTCTTATTCAAGACCATTCAAATTGAATTTTGAGGAAGGAACGATTCCTGAAGGGCTCCACAATTTTTGGAAATCAATCCTAGAATGATAAAAATAATGGTTTATTGGAAAAAGATCGCTGACGAACATGCTGAATACTTTATCTACAAACTAATATTGTGACATTTGCTAGTTTGCGTAGAAGTTATATGACGAACCAAGGAATCCACAGAAAACTTAAGGCTGCTGGTCAAGACAATACAATTAAAAGGAAAGTATGGATATGACGAATTTGCACTTAATAATAAATATAGTGCAAAAAGCGTATCGTTTACTTTAACTTTAATTTGTCAATAAATGGAAAAATACTTAAAAAATAATATCTTACTACATAATTTAGTATTAATATATTGTTTGCAGTTATGTGTTACTTTCTATATTCTACGCTTGGTAAGTAAATAGTGTAACTTAATTTGGAAATAACTTAGTTTTCTTTAGATTCTTATTCAAATTAAATTTTGAGAGGCCACAATTTTTCTAAATCAATCATAAAAATAATGGTTTATTGGAAAGAGATGGATGACAAACATGTGGAATACTTTATCTTCCAACTAATATTGTGACATTTGCCAATCTGCGGAGAAATTATATGACAAATCAAGAACCTCACAGAAAACTTAAGGACCCGAGTCAAGACAATACAATTAAAAGGAAGGTATGGAAATGACGATTTTGAAAGTTTCAACTTAATAATAATTATAATACAAAAAGCTTATCATTTACTTTTATTTAACAATCAATGGAAAAATACAATTATAATTTACCTAGCATATGCTATAAAAAAAGTTTTGATTAATTTCGACTTTGATCTTTAAATATTTTACTACGTAATTTAGTATTAATTTACTGTTTGCAGTTATGTGTTCATTTCTATATTCTAATACTTGGTAAGTACTCTTAGTGTAACTTATTTTGGAAATAACTTAGTTTTCTTTAGATTCTAATTCACGACCATACATATTTTGAGAAAGGAAAAATTCCTTAAGGACGCCACATTTTTTGGAAACCAATCCTTCAATAATAAAATTAATATTTTATTGGTAACTGATGGATGATGAACATTCAGAAAAAATTAACTTGAAACTAATATTGTGAAATTTGCGAATCTTATCCCCCGACAAATTGATATGAAGAACCAAGGGATCCAAAGGAAATCTAAGATCTTGAGGAGCCACGGCGGCACAATTACAAGAAGGGTATGAAAATTACATTTTTGAAAGTCACTATTTAATTACTATAAACTGATCATTTACTTTAACTTTAATTTAGTAATTTATGTTAAAGAACGATTTAAACTTGTCTAGGAGATTTCTTATCTTGCTCGGCTTCTTATGATTGATACCAATCAACTTAGGTCGTCATTCTGGTGGTTTGTTTCTGGCAGTGATAATCTGGGGATCAGTGCCATTAGAAGGCGCATTTGCCGACTTTGTCAGGTTAAACCTTATTGTTGGTTACTAGACCCCGTCATCCCGTTTGTTAAAATTAAGTGGATAAAGATAGAAAAAAGTCCACTTAATTTTCACAAAAGGGATGACTGCACTAGATTGCTATATAATTTGTTATATAGTTATGTGTTAATTTCTATATTCTACATTTGGTAAGTACCATTAGTGTAACCTATTTCGGAAATAACTTAGTTTCCTTTAGATTCTTATTCAAGACCATTCAAATTAAGTTTTGAGGAAGGAACGATTCCTGAAGGGCGCCATTGGAAAGAGATGGATGACGAACATGCAGAATACTTTTTCTTCAAACTAATATTGTGACATTTGCCAATTTGCAGAGAAATTATATGACGAGTCAAGGAATCCACAGAAAACTTAAGGACCCGAGTCAAGACAATACAATTAAAAGGAAGGTATGGAAATGACGATTTTGAAAGTTTCAACTGAATAATAATTATAATACAAAACGCTTATCGTTTACTTTAATTTGACAATTAATGGAAAAATACAATTAAAATTTACCTAGCTATAAAAAAACTTTTGAATAATTTTAACTTTGATCTTAAAATATCTTACTACGTAATTTAGTTTTAATTTATTGTTTGCAGTTATGTGTTAATTTCTATATTCTACGCTTGGTAAGTACCATTAGTTTAACCTATTTTGGAAATAACTTAGTTTTCTTTAGATTCTTATTCAAAACCATTCAAATTAAGTTTTGAGGAAGGAACGATTCCTGAAGGGCGCCATTGGAAAGAGATGGATGACGAACATGCTGAATACTTTATCTTCCAACTAATATTGTATCATTTGCCAATTTGCGGAGAAGTTGTATGACGAACCAAGGAATCCACAGAAATCTTAAGGATCCGAGTCAAGACAATACAATTAAGAGGAAGGTATGGAAATGACGATTTTGAAAGTTTCAACTTAATAAAAATTATAATGATAAAAGCTTATCGTTTACTTTAATTTGGCAATTAATGGAAAAATATGATTAAAATTTACCTAGCATATGATATAAACAAACTTTTGAATAATTTCGACTTTGATCTTAAAATATCTTACTATGTAATTCAGTATTAATTTATTATTTGCAGTTATGTGCTCATTTCTATATTCTACCCTTGGTAAGAACACTTAGTGTAACTTATTTTGGAAATAACTTAGTTTTCTTTAGATTCTCATTCGTGACCATTCAATTTTTGAGAAAGGAAAAATTCCTTAAGGACGCCACATTTTTTGGAAACCAATCCTTCAATAATGCAAGTAATGTTTTATTGGAAACTGATAGATGATGAACAAATGTACAGAAAAAATTATCTCGAAACTAATATTGTAAAATTTGCCAATATTATCCACCGACGGATTGATATGAAGAATCAAGGGATCCAAAGAAAATCTAAGATCTTAAGGAGTCACGGAAGTCCAATTAAAAGAAAGGTAGAAAATGACTTTTTTTAAAGTCTCTATTTAATTGCTATTAACTTATCATTTACTTTAACTTAAATTAAGAAATCCATGTCTATATAATAATATATAAACAAAGTGCACTTAATTATCACAAAAGGGATGACTGCACTACAATGCTATATAATTTATTATATAGTTATGTATTCATTTCTATATTCCACATTTGGTAAGTACCACTAGTGTAACCTATTTCGGAAATAACTTAGTTTTCTTTAGATTCAAGACCATTCAAATTAAGTTTTGAGGAAGGAACAATTCCTGAAGGGCGCCGTTGGAAAGAGATGGATGACGAACATGCAGAATACTTTATCTTCAAACTAATATTGTAACATTTGCCAATTTGCGGAGAAGTTATATGACAAGCCAAGAAATCCACAGAAAACTTAAGGATCCGAGTCAAGACAATACAATTAAAAGGAAGGTATGGAAATGACGATTTTGAAAGTTTCAACTTAATAATAATTATAATACAAAAAGCTTATCATATACTTTAATTTGACAATCAATGGAAAAATACAATTAAAATTTACCTAGCATATGCTATAAAAAAAGTTTTGAATAATTTCGACTTTGATCTTTAAATATTTTACTACGTAATTTGGTATTAATTTACTGTTTGCAGTTATGTGTTCATTTCTATATTTTACGCTTGGTAAGGACCCTTAGTGTAACTTATTTTGGAAATAACTTAGTTTTCTTTAGATTCTTATTCACCACCGTTCAAATTCATTTTTGATAAAGCAAAGATTCCTTAAGGACGCCACTATTTTTGGAAACCAATCCTTCAATAATAATAATAATGGTTTATTGGAAACTGATGGATGATGAACACACAGAAAAAATTAACTAGAAAATAATATTGTGAAATTTGCCAATCTTATCCACCGACAGATTGATATGAAGAACCAAGGGATCCAAAGGAAATCTAAGATCTTGAGGAGCTACGAAACTACAATTAAATGAAAGGTATGAAGATGATTTATTTAAAAGTTCCTTTTTAATTACTATAAACTTATAGTATACTTTAACTTTAATTAAGGAATTAATGTTACGTAAAGTAAGATTTAAACTTGTCTAGCAGATGTGGTTTCTTGTCTTGCTTTGCTTCTTGTGATTGATCCCATTCGATTTAAGTCTTCATTCTGGTGGTTTGTTTCTGGCAGTGATAATCTGGGGCCTATTTGCTGACTTTGTCGGGTTAAACCTTATTATTAGTTGCTAGACCCTGTCATCCCGTTTGTTAAAATTAAGTGGATAGAGATAGAAAAAACTCCACTTAATTATAACAAAAGGGATGACGGCACTAGATTGCTATATATGTATTTTGTTATATAGTTATGTGTTAATTTCTATATTCTACATTTGGTAACTACCATTAGTGTAACCTATTTCGGAAATAACTTAGGTTTCTTTAGATTCTTATTCAAGACCATTCAAATTAAGTTTTGAGGAAGGAACGATTCCTGAAGGGCGTCATTGGAAAGAGATGGATGACGAACATGCAGAATACTTTATCTTCAAACTAATATTGTGACATTTGCCAATTTGCAGAGAAATTATATGACGAATCAAGGAATCCACAGAAAACTTAAGGACTCGAGTCAAGACAATACAATTAAAAGGAAGGTATAGAAATGACGATTTTGAAAGTTTCAACTTAATAATAATTATAATGCAAAACGCTTATCGTTTACTTTAATTTGACAATTAATGGAAAAATACAATTAAAATTTACCTAGCATATGCTATAAAAAAACTTTTGAATAATTTTAACTTTGATCTTAAAATATCTTACTACGTAATTTAGTTTTAATTTATTGTTTGCAGTTATGTGTTAATTTCTATATTCTATGCTTGGTAAGTACCATTAGTTTAACCTATTTTGGAAATAACTTAGTTTTCTTTAGATTCTTATTCAAGACCATTCAAATTAAGTTTTGAGGAAGGAACGATTCCTGAAGGGCGCCATTGGAAAGAGATGGATGACGAACATGCAGAATACTTTTTCTTCAAACTAATATTGTGACATTTGCCAATTTGCGGAGAAGTTATATGACAAACCAATCTGAGTCAAGACAATACAATTAAGAGGAAGGTATGGAAATGACGATTTTGAAAGTTTCAACTTAATAAAAATTATAATGCTAAAAGCTTATCGTTTACTTTAATTTGGCAATTAATGGAAATAACGATTAAAATTTACCTAGCATATGATATAAACAAACTTTTGAATAATTTCGACTTTGATCTTAAAATATCTTACTATGTAATTCAGTATTAATTTATTGTTTGCAGTTATGTGCTCATTTCTATATTCTACCCTTGGTAAGAACACTTAGTGTAACTTATTTTGGAAATAACTTAGTTTTCTTTAGATTCTCATTCGCGACCATTCAATTTTTGAGAAAGGAAAAATTCCTTAAGGACGCCACATTTTTTGGAACCCAATCCTTCAATAATCAAAATAATGGCTTATTAGAAACTGATGAATGATGAACATACGGAAAAAATTATCTAGAAACTAATATTGTGAAATTTGCCAATCTTATCCACCGACGGATTGATATGAAGAACCAAGGTATCCAAAGGAAATCCAAGATCTTGAGGAGCCTCAGCAGTACAATTAAATGAAAGGTATGAAAATTACTTTTTTTAAAGCCCCTATTAATTTACAATTAACTTATCATTTACTTTAACTTTACTTCAGACATTAATGTTAAAGCACGATTTAAAATTGTCTAGCAGATGTGGTTTCTTGTCCTGCTCGGCTACTTGTGCTTGGTCCTATTCGATTTGAGTTGTCATTCCTGTGATTTGCTTGTGGCAAAAATAATCTGGGGATCAGTGCCATTGGAAGATGTACTTGCCGGCTTTGTCAGTTTAAACCTTATCGTTGGCTTCCAGCTAGGTGCCGTCATCCCTTTTGTTAAAATTAAATGGATAAAGATAGCTATAGAGATAGAAAACATTCCACTTAATTATAACAAAAAGAGATGACGGCAATAGATTGCTATATATTTTGTTAGATATCTATATTCTACATTTGGTAAGTGCTATTAGAGTAACTCATTTTGGAAATAACTTAGTTTTCTTTAGATTCTTATTCAAGACCATTCAAATTGAATTTTGAGGAAGGAACGACTCCTGAAGGGCTCCACAATTTTTGGAAATCAATCCTAGAATGATAAAAATAATAGTTTATTGGAAAAAAATGGCTGACGAACATGCTGAATACTTTATCTACAAACTAATATTGTGACATTTGCCAGTTTGCGGAGAAGTTATATGACGAACCAAGGAATCCACAGAAAACTTAAGGCCGCTAGTGAAGACAATACAATTAAAAGGAAAGTATGGAAATGTCTTAATAATTATTATAATGCAAAAAGCGTATCATTTACTTTAACTTTAATTCGTCAATTAATGCAAAAATACAATTAAAATTTACCTAGCATATGCTATAAAAAAAGTTTTGAATAATTTCGACTTTGATCTTTAAATATTTTACTACGTAATTTAGTATTAATTTACTGTTTGCAGTTATGTGTTAATTTCTATATTCTAATACTTCGTAAGTACTCTTAGTGTAACTTATTTTGGAAATAACTTAGTTTTCTTTAGATTCTCATTCGCGACCATTCAATTTTTGAGAAAGGAAAAATTCCTTCAGGATACCACATTTTTTGGAAACCAATCCTTCAATAATACAAGTAATGTTTTATTGGAAACTGATGGATGATAAACATACAGAAAAAATTATCTCGAAACTAATATTGCGAAATTTGCTAATCTTATCCACTGACGGATTGATATGAAGAATCAAGGGATCCAAAGGAAATCTAAGATCTTGAGGAGTCACGGAAGTACAATTAAAAGAAAGGTATGAAAATGACTTTTTTTAAAGTCTCTATTTAATTGCTATTAACTTATCGTTTACTTTAACTTAAATTAAGAAATTCATGTCTATATAATAATATATAAATAAAGTCCACTTAATTATCACAAAAGGGATGACTGCACTAATGCTATATAATTTGTTATATAGTTATGTGTTAATTTCTTTATTCTACATTTGGTAAGTACCACTAGTGTAACCTATTTCGGAAATAACTTAGTTTTCTTTAGATTCTTATTCAAGACCATTCAAATTAATATTTGACGAAGGAACAATTCCTGAAGGGTGCCATTGGAAAGAGATGGATGACGAACATGCAGAATACTTTATCTTCAAACTAATATTGTGACATTTGCCAATTTGCAGAGAAGTTATATGACGAACCAAGGAATTCACAGAAATCTTAAGTCAAGACAATACAATTAAGAGGAAGGTATGGAAATGACGATTTTGAAAGTTTCAACTTAATAAAAATTATAATGCTAAAAGTTTATCATTTACTTTAATTTGGCAATTAATGAAAAAATACGATTAAAATTTACCTAGCATGTGATATAAACAAACTTTTGAATAATTTCGACTTTGATCTTAAAATATCTTACTATGTAATTCGGTATTAATTTATTGTTTGCAGTTATGTGCTCATTTCTATATTCTACCCTTGGTAAGAACAATTAGTGTAACTTATTTTGGAAATAACTTAGTTTTCTTTAGATTCTCATTCACGACCATTCAATTTTTGAGAAAGGAAAAATTCCTTAAGGACGCCACATTTTTTGGAACCCAATCCTTCTGTAATAAAAATAATGGTTTATTGGAAACTTATGGATGATGAACATACGGAAAAAATTATCTAGAAACTAATCTTGTGAAATTTGCTTATCTTATCCACTGATAGATTGATATTAAGAACCAAGGGATCCAAAGGAAATCTAAGATCTTGAGGAGCCACGGCAGTACAATTAAAAGAAAGGTATGAAAATTACATTTTTGAAAGTCACAATTTAAGTACTATAAACTTATCGTTTACTTTAACTTTAATTCAGAAATTCATGGTAAAGGACGATTTAAACTTGTCTAGGAGATGTTGATCTCTTATCTTGCTCGGATTCTTATGATTGATTTCATTCGATTTGAGTCGTCATTCTGGTGGTTTGTTTGTGGCAGTGATAATCTAGAGATCAGTGCCATTACTGGGCGTATTTGCCGACTTTGTCGAGTTAAACCTTATTGTTGAATGCTAGATGCCGTCATCCTGTTTGTTGAAATTAAGTGGATAGAGATTGAAAAAATTCCACTTAATTATAACAAAAGGGATGACGGCACTAGATTTCTATATATTTTGTTATACAGTTATGTGTTAATTTCTATATTCTACATTTGGTAAGTACTCTAATGTATTTTGGAAATAACTTAGTTTTCTTTAGATTCTTATTCAAGACCTTTCAAATTAAATTTTGAGTAAGGAATGATTCCTGAAAGGGCCACAATGTTTTGAAATCAATCATAAAAGTCATGGTTTATTGGAAAAAGATGGATGACGAACATGCAGAATACTTTATCTTCCAACTAATATTGTGTCATTTGCCAATTTGCGGAGAAGTTGTATGAAGAACCAACGAGTCCACAGAAAACTTAAGGACCCTTGTCAAGACAATACAATTAAAAGGAAGGTATGGAAATAACGATTTTGAAAGTTTCAACTTAATAATAATTATAATGCAAAAAGCATATCATTTACTTTAATTTGACAATTAATGGAAAAATACAATTAAAATTTACCTAGCATATGCAATAAAAAAAGTTTTGAATAATTTCAACTTTGATCTTTAAATATTTTACTACGTAATTTAGTATTAATTTACTGTTTGCAGTTATGTGTTCATTTCTATATTCTAATACTTGGTAAGTACTCTTAGTGTAACTTATTTTGGAAATTTTTGAGAAAGGAAAAATTCCTTAAGGATGCCACATTTTTTGGAAACCAATCCTTCAATAATACAAGTAATGTTTTATTGGAAACTGATGGATGATGAACATACAGAAAAAATTATCTCGAGACTAATATTGTGAAATTTGCCAATATTATCCACCAACGGATTGATATGAAGAATCAAGGGATCCAAAGGAAATCTAAGATCTTGAGGAGTCACGGCAGTACAATTAAAAGAAAGGTATGAAAATGACTTTTTTTTAATTGCTATTAACATTACTTTAACTTAAATTAAGAAATTCATGTCTATATAATAATATATAAACAAAGTCCACTTAATTATCACAAAAGGGATGACTACACTAGAATGCTATATAATTTGTTATATAGTTATGTATTCATTTCTATATTCTACATTTGGTAAGTACCACTAGTGTAACCTATTTCGGAAATAACTTAGTTTTCTTTAGATTCTTATTCACCACCGTTCAAATTCATTTTTGAGAAAGCAAAGATTCCTTAAGGACGCCACTTTTTTTGAAAACCAATCCTTCAATAATAAAAAGAATGGTTTATTAAAAACTGATGGATGATGAACATACAGAAAAATTTATCTAGAAACTAATATTGTGAAATTTGCCAGTCTTATCCACCGACAGATTGATATGAAGATTCAAGGGATCCAAAGGAAATCTAAGATTCTGAGGAGCCACGGCAGTACAATTAAAAGAAAGGTATGAAAATGACTTTTTTGAAAGTCTCTATTTAATTACTATAAACTTATAGTTTACTTTTACTTCAATTCAGAAATTCATGTTAAACTTCGATTTAAACTTCATTGACGATGGTAAAAAGAGGCAAAAAACATATAAAAATGTGGTTTAGATACGTAGATGATATTATAGCTTCCTTTGCAGGTACTAACAGACAACTAACTCAATTTTTAAACTATATTAATTCCCTACATCCTAACATCATTTTCACAGTAGAATCTGAAACTAACAACATAAAATTTTTGGACCTCTCAATAACTAAAACTAATGAAACACTAACATTTGACATATATAGAAAACCTACATTCACAGACCGAGTAATCCCTAATTGTTCCAACCACCCCTATAAACACAAACTAGCGGCCTTTAATTCAATGATATATCGCGCTTTTAACATTCCCCTCTCAGATGCCTCATTTAAAAAAGAAATAGACACGATTAAAAGAATTGCTAGTTCAAATGGCTACACACACTCTCTTATCGACAAATTGGTTAACCAACAAAAATATAAAAAAGTCCAAAAATATATATACGCAGGTTCAGAAACCATGAATACAAAAACATACATCCCCCTAACCTATTTTGGCAATGTTTCATTTAAAATTAAATATAATTTACAAAAACACAACATAAATGTTGCATTTAAACCATTTTCTAAAATTAAGAATAGTTTATTTAACCCCAAAACTAAAATACCAGCTGCTCACAGATCAGGGATATACAAGTTAACATGTGAATCTTGTAAAGGTGTGTATGTAGGTCAAACTGGTCGAAATTTTAAGACTCGTCTGGGAGAACATTTGCACTCTTTTCGGCAAAATTTAATCGACAAGTCGTCATTCGCTAAACACATAATTGAAAATAATCATTCTTTTGGCGAGGATGTACTGTCGGTTATTCATTTTGCCGAAAAGGGTCGTAAAATGGACCTCCTGGAATCATTGGAAATCCATAAAGCACGCGCTAATCCGGAAACTCCAGTAATTAACGACCAGCTTGACCTAGTATACACTCCTATCTTTAATGCCATTGTAAATCCATAATCTATTTGTATATAAATACCGCACGTATATCTTATCTTGCTCGGCTTCTTGTGATTAATCCCATTCGATTTGAGTCATCATTCCGGTGATTTGTTTATGGTAGTGATAATCTGGAGATCAGTGCCATTAGAAGGCGCATTTGCCGACTTTGTCGGGTTATTGTTGGATGCTAGACCCTGTCATCCCGTTTGTTAAAATTAAGTGGATAGAGATAGAAAAAGCTCCACTTAATTATAACAAAAGGGATGACGGCACTAGATTGCTATATATGTATTTTGTTATATAGTTATGTGTTAATTTCTATATTCTACATTTGGTAAGTACCACTAGTGTAACCTATTTCGGAAATAACTTAGTTTTCTTTAGATTCTTATTCAAGACCATTTAAATTAAGTTTTGAGGAAGGAACCATTCCTGTAGGGTGCCATTGGAAAGAGATGGATGACGAACATGCAGAATACTTTATCTTCAAACTAATATTGTGACATTTGCCAATTTGCGGAGAAGTTATATAACAAACCAAGAAATCCACAGAAATCTTAAGGATCCGAGTCAAGACAATACAATTAAGAGGAAGGTATAGAAATGACGATTTTGAAAGTTTCAACTTAATAAAAATTATAATGCTAAAAGCTTATCGTTTACTTTAATTTGGCAATTAATGGAAATAACGATTAAAATTTACCTAGCATATGATATAAACAAACTTTTGAATAATTTCGACTTTGATCTTAAAATATCTTACTATGTAATTCAGTATTAATTTATTGTTTGCAGTTATGTGCTCATTTCTATATTCTACCCTTGGTAAGAACACTTAGTGTAACTTATTTTGGAAATAACTTAGTTTTCTTTAGATTCTCATTCGCGACCATTCAATTTTTGAGAAAGGAAAAATTCCTTAAGGACGCCACATTTTTTGGAACCCAATCCTTCAATAATAAAAATAATGGCTTATTGGAAACTGATGAATGATGAACATACGGAAAAAATTATCTAGAAACTAATATTAACTAAAGGAATTTCAAGATCTTGAGGAGCCTCAGCAGTACAATTAAAAGAAAGGTATGAAAATTACTTTTTTTAAAGCCTCTATTTATTTACAATTAACTTATCGTTTACTTTAACTTTAACTTTAATTCAGACATTAATGTTAAAGCAAGATTTAAACTTGCCTAGCAGATGTGGTTTCTTGTCTTGCTCGGCTTCTTGTGATTGATACCATTCGATTTGAGTCGTCATTCCGGTTGTTTGCTGGCAGTAATAATCTGGGGATCAGTGCCATTAGAAGTCGTACTTGCGGGCTTTATCGGGTTAAACCTTATCATTGGCTTCCAACTAGATGTCGTCATCCCTTTTGTTAAAATTAAGTGGATGGAGATAGCTGTAGAGATAGAAAAAGCTCCACTTAATTATAACAAAAGGGATGTCGGCACTAGATTGCTATATATATATTTTGTTATATAGTTATCTGTTAATTTCTATATTCTACATTTGGTAAGTACCACTAGTGTAACCTATTTCGGAAATAACTTAGTTTTCTTTAGATTCTTATTCAAGACCATTTAAATTAAGTTTTGAGGAAGGAACCATTCCTGTAGGGTGCCATTGGAAAGAGATGGATGACGAACATGCAGAATACTTTATCTTCAAACTAATATTGTGACATTTGCCAATTTGCGGAGAAGTTATATGACAAACCAAGAAATCCACAGAAAACTTAAAGATCCGAGTCAAGACAACACACTTAAGAGGAAGGTATGGAAATGACGATTTTGAAAGTTTCAACTTAATAAAAATTATAATGCTAAAAGCTTATCGTTTACTTTAATTTGGCAATTAATGGAAAAATATGATTAAAATTTACCTAGCATATGCCATAAAAAAACTTTTGAATAATTTTAACTTTGATCTTAAAATATCTTACTACGTAATTTAGTTTTAATTTATTCTTTGCAGTTATGTATTAATTTCTATATTCTACGCTTGGTAAGTACCATTAGTTTAACCTATTTTGGAAATAACTTAGTTTTCTTTAGATTCTTATTCAAGACCATTCAAATTAAGTTTTGAGGAAGGAACGATTACTGAAGGGCGCCATTGGAAAGAGATGGATGACGAACATGCAGAATACTTTATCTTCAAACTAATATTGTGACATTTGCCAATTTGCGGAGAAGTTATATGACGAATCAAGGAATCCACAGAAAACTTAAGACCCCGAGTCAACACAATACAATTCAAAGGAAGGTATGGAAATCACGATTTCGAAAGTTTCGACTTACCAATAATTATATTGCAAAACGCTTATCGTTTACTTCAACATTCATTTGACAATTAATGGAAAAATATGACTAATATCTCGTAACATATGCTATAAAAAAACTTTAAATATTAAGGGTACTTAGTTGGTTTCACATTTTTTTTAACAATTTATTCCGACTAATTTCGATTTTTAGCGAATTATCTAGGAATGGTGTACATATGTCAAACTGACAAAGTCAGTAAAAAAATCCTCAAAGTTTTGAGAAAAAAATGCTGCGCAAGAAGCCAAGAATAGCATTAACGGAACTAAGGTGACCATCCCTAGTCTGCTTAAAAAATGGGCGCGAGTGGAAGATCACAAGAAGTGAACTCAAGCCTTTTCGTGTGTGACCAAAATATTTTTTAAATTGAAAACTTATATTTGAATATACTATGTAAGCACATTGAATAAATAAAATACATACATACATACATGATATAAAAATTGAAACTAGTCAGAATAAATTGTCAAAAAAAATTATGAAACCAACCAATTGAGTCATTGTAAACAACCCTTAATATTAAAAATGTTTCATCACGTAATAAACGATAACCAAATTCAACAAAAATAAAACTGAATAATTTCGATTTCAATCTTAAAATACCTTTGATTAAAACACTTTCTTCAATATTTTATTTTTATCCAGATGCACATTTCGGACACAAGGTTCAATATCAAAATAAGAAAAAACAAATTTAACACTTACATACGTACAAAAAACTGCATTAGAGGGTGTCGATAGTAGCAGCGCCCACTTAAAAACAACATATTTAAATTTTTTCAAATGGAATGACTAATATTTTATCTTATAGGGTGATTCGCAAGACAATTTGCTACAAAAAAGTATTATACATCACTATATCTAGAGCCAGTAGTTTTTAAGTTATTTCGAAATTTATTTCCTCTCACATTTCAATAATTCCTGTTATATTCATTCACACGGGCACCATAGTAGGCTTCTGTCAATGTTTATTAAATCGAATTGGGAAAAATTCGTCCGTATATTATTAAAATGAATAACTATTCCAATTAAGAAATTACATATTTATTTGTCATACATGGCCAGTGTGACGGAATTGTTGAGAGAACTTGCAGTACATTCAACGAAAGTTATCCCCAGTTACAACTTACAATTAAAACTGAAGCAAGAAGACTGGAATAAAATAATTTTTAAATACGTAATTAAATACAAGAACTGAAAAAAGTTGCTAGAAAAAAAATTACAAAAATTCTTCAAAATGATGACCATTAACATGTAAACACTGTGCAGCTCGTATTGCGTCACTCTCTTATGTTGCTCGCCTAATTTTTTCTGAATTAAGATCCCGCGAATGCATCGCACCCTTGCTTCCAATTCTTCTCGGGTATTGTCGGCAGTTGCATAAACTTTATTTTTTATACGACCTCAAAGATATATGTGGATTTTCAATTGACACACATGTGATTGGTTTTTCTATTGAAAATACCTTCATGAGAGAAATTTGATTCGTCCGTCCAAATTATATTAATTTTAAGCAACAACAACTCACAAAAATCAATCCTGTTCTCTGCATCTTGAGAAAATAATTCTTGCACCAAATTATATTTATAATTATGCATCCGATACATTTTCCAAATTCTTTGGAGTGGGGTTCTGCTTACTCTCAAATCCTCCTGGCAACTACAATTTGATGCGCTTGAAAATAAGTCAAAACATTTACTTGAGTTTCCTCATTCTCGGTTATTGGCTTTGGTTGATTTTTTCTCCGTTTTGTTTTCCAAATAGTACAAAATTTGACTCCAGTCTTCGAAACTTTTTTCTATACATCGGCGGTAAGTGTGGATAAGTTTTGTTGAAAGTTTTGCAAGTTCTCTCAACAATTCTGTTGGACTGGCCATATATGACAAATAAATTCATATTTTCTTTATTGGTATAGGTATTCATTTTATTATTACTCGAAAGAAGCGTACACAAATATTATTAATATGTTGGATTCAACAAATATTGACAGAAGTCTACTATGGTGCCCGTGTAAATAGAACAGGAATCATTCAAATAAAAATTCTGAGAGGAAATAACTCAAAAACTACTGGCTCTAGATATAGGGATGTATAATACTTTTAAATGCCAGTTCGTGCAATAAAGCATCACTTTTTACACTTGTACCTTAATAACTATTTTGTAGCAAAAGGTCTTGCGAATCACACTATGAGATAAAGTATTGGTCATTCCATTTGAAAAAATTGAAATATGATGTTTTTAAGTGGGTGCTGAAATATTGATATTTTTGAAATACCAACTGTCAAAATTGACACATGTCAATTCTTTTCATTCTAGAGGAATCGATTAGGTACAATACAAGATGCCGCTCGTGTGTCTATCTTGTACCTACTAGAAGTTATAGGCATTTTTTTAAACCCCTATTTGAGGTCAATATTTGACAAATAAATTTTTAAATCAAAAACTGTAAAACTTAAATGGACATAAACCCATATGGAGAGGTAGGCAATCGAACAAGGAATTTAAAAATAAAATAATATACAGTATTGTTAAATTTAAAATAACAAAGTTGGTAGCCGTTTCCGGTACAACCGGAAGTGATAGAAAGTCAAAAATATTTTCCATGAGGAGATCGCAATCAACTGTACAATATTGAATTTTTTCAGATTTTTCCTCTTCGACATCTGGAATCTTCAATAGTTACTTTTGTGTGCATTTATCCCCGTTTTCGATTTTAGGTGTTTGTCTATAAATATGCCCAGGTACTTATGTGTGGTGTTTCCTTAATTATCCTTGTCCTTTATATTTATTTCTGTATAGTTTGGTATGTTTCTATTTGTTGGTGTGAGTGGGATGTATTTAGTTTTGTCAATATTTCAATTTGTCAAGTATTGCTTTTATATTGTTCATGCCTACACAAATTCTATCTCTTACTTCATTCCATGTTTTACCATGGAATACAATGGCAGTGTCATCAGCATATGAGATTATTTCTCCATATTCTGAGTTTTTTTAGAGCGTTTATATAGGCCAGGAAAAATATTGGTCCTAGTATCCTTCTTTGGGCAAGCCTATTTTTATGGTTTCTCGCTCACTAATATATTCGCTTATTTTTAGATATTCTTTACGATCTATGAGGTCATTTTTTACCAGAGTTAGTGGGAGGCCTCTGATTCCCATTTCTTAAAGGATTTCTAGAAGAGTAGCATGGGAAACAGTGTTAAAAGTATGAGCAAGGTCAAGGAATACTGCAACTGTCTTGTGGTGGTTTTTTAGTTGAGTGTTAATTTTGTCTGTAAGTGTGTGCATAGCATTCAGTGTTGATTTGTTTTTTTGAAATCTAAATTGGTTGTCAGTCAATATTTTATTATTCAGTAGATTTGACTGGATTCTGGATGCTTAGCATTTTTCAAAGATTTTTGCTATGTTGCTAATTAAGCTTATTGGTCTGTAATTGCTAATTTCATGACTAGTGAAGTTTTAAATTGTGTCAGTATAAGTCCGGTTTTTTTAGTACTTTATGCTCACTTGTATCAACATTTTCACTTTCCCTATATACGAAGTTTATATATGGGAAGTATTGTGATCCTGATTTTTTTTGAATTTTTTTTTTGCGGAAATATCCGTTTTGGGGTCCCCTGAGCCTATTACACTAATTTCTGAAAAAAAATAATTGTGTCTGTGTGTGTGTCTGTCTGTCCGTGGGCGCTGTATCTCAAAAATGAATGATCCGATTAAGATGAAACTTTAAACTTAAGGTTTTATTGTTAAAAACTGGAACTAAAAAGCTTTTGGTAAACATTCATAAACCGGAAGTGGATAAATATTACAAAAATTAAAGGGAATGAGAAACTGAACAAACTTTCGAGAAAAAAATTAAAAATTGAAATTTTTGACATTTTTTGCCAATTGCTAATAAACTATTGGAGTTACATGAAATTTATATAACAAATAATTGTAGAGAATTCAAAATTAAATAAATTATTAAGAGTAACCTTTTTGCATAAACCGCATAGTTTTCGAGTAAAATATAGGGAAAGTACTATAATGGCCACATCATCATTTTTTATACTTGTGATAATAGTTTTAATTGCTCTGTTAGTTTGTTCATTTGCTGCTTCTTCAATTATTTTATATAAATTCCTTGGGTTGTTTTCAGCCTGTGTAATGTTTCTAAAAAAAAAAAAAATCTGAGATGGGGTTCAAGAAGCAAGCTTCTCAATGAAGAAAGAAAGCATTGGTATGAATGGAAGAACGCTCTATTGTGAACTCTGCCATTTCCATATGTGATTGAAATTTTTGTTGACATTAATGGATTTTATGTACAATTTTGGAATATTATGTAAGCATATTGGAATAAATAAATAAATAAATAAATAAAGTAAATATTATAGTAGCTATTTCCTATTGACTTGTAATTTTGTTTTGTTTCCTCTGTAGCATTTGATTTAGAAGCTTTTTTTTACTTTCCCTATATACGAAGTATGATTGAGATGAAACTTCAAACTTAAGGTTTTATCGTTCAAAACTGGAACTGAAAAGCTTTTGGTGAACATTTATATACTGGAAGTGGATGTTTATTCGAGGCATTTTTTTGTTTTTTCGTAATATTTTTCTAAATATGAAAATTTTTTAAAAACGGTTCAAAAAAGTTAAAGGGAATAAAAAACTGAACAAGTTTTATGAAAACATATTTCATAAAATGTTTAGCTTTGAAGAAAAAAAAATTTTTAATTTTGACATTTTTTGCCATTTGCTAATTAACTAACTTTTAGAGTTACATGAAACTTACAAATAATTGTAGACAATTCAAAAGTGAACAAACTACAGGAGTTATATGAAATTTATATTACAAATAATTGCAGAGAATTCAAAAGTGAACAAATCATTAGGAATAACATTTTTGCGTAAACCTTATAGTTTTCAAGTAAAATATAGGGAAAGTCCTATGATGGCCACATCACTATTTTTTGAGTTGGTCTTTGGTCTTAATTTGGGCTGTAATGTTCTCTGTTATCCATGGGTTTATATGAATGTCATTTATTTTTTGCATGAGGTGCGTTTATATTGCAACTCTTGGTATGTGTGAATGAATTTTTCTGTGGCTGTCTCAGTATCATCATCATTTGTTACATGCAGCCAATTCTGTTTCTTTAGTAATTTTTCAAATTTATCATAATTTGTTTTGATGTACTTTATGTCTTCCTTAGTTTTGTTACTTATTTCACTTTTTCCTAATAGCATTATAAATGTCATGTAATGGTCAGTTATTGACGTTTCTACAATTATTGCATCCATTTGTAGGCAAAAATAATTGGGCATTTTTACCAAAATGTGGTCAAAATGTGGTCAATAAAGGAGTTGTTGTCGGTAATCCTTGTTAGTTTTTTAATTGTTAAGGTGTCTCCTGATAATATTGATATTTTGTTACTATGTACTTCTAGGTCATGCAGGCAAGATTTAATTCTTATCGATGTTGATCTATATATAGCCAGGATTTGAAATATGTAGTACATTCAATTCGTTTTTTATGTGGATTACTACTCCATCATTTTGATTTATATTTGAGTTCTTATGCTTTATAACCATTTATGGCGAAGTTTTTTATCGATGGAATATTTCAACTTTCTGTTGAGATGAGCACATCAATATTTTTATTTGTCTCTCATTGCCAACGTCAATTTGTCAAAACACTATATCACCTTCTGGAGCCAGTAAAACCCATTAACCTGCGTATATTTTTGTAAATATCAATTTGTATAACAAATTATTGTAAATAATGCAAACTTGAGCAAATTGTTAAAAATAGCCTTTTTGCGAAAAACTCATAGTTTTCAAGAAAAATATAGGAGAAGTGCTATGCCACATTACCATTTGTTTTTATATGTCTACTTCTTTTGTAATAACAAAAAAACTATATGAAATATCATATAGTTTTTTTGTACTGGTTTTTTGTATTTTTGGTAATAATAATAATAATATTAATCTTTATTTAGCAATGTTGCTATCTAATATAAATTATTCAAAATATTTAAACATATAAAACACAAACACATAACTTAAATTATGAACACTTGTATATGCATTTCATTCACATTAATAATACAATTATTGAAATAAGCGGGCCTCAGCCCTTTACGAATCTTGAGTATGAATAACAGGAGCTTAAATTGTACAAATTTTACAATATTTAGCTAGTCTAGTTTATTAAGCATTAAATTTACGCTGGTGTATTTGTCACATTTTAGTATTGTCCTCATTCCTTTATTTTGTAATATTTGTAGTCTTTACAAGTCTCCGCCATTTGCCATGTATAAAAATGTTCCAGAAAAATGAAAATGTGGTCATATTATTGTATTATAAATTGTTGTTTTGGCCTGTTGTGATAGATAGTAGCCGCATCTATGTATTACACGAAGTTTTTTTTTATTGATTTAACATACTCAAATGTATGATATAATTTTCTGTTTTTATTTTTTTATTGCTAATTATCATTCCTGTTGCTTTAATTAAATAAACACAGTTATATTTCTTACTTCACTATTTTATTTAATCATTATATGTACATTTCGTGAACGTGATTCTAATTTTAACCAGTAAAATTTAATGAATATAAAACAGAAATATGACTTTTGTTTTGACCTTGGAAGGTCGTTAGCGTCGTTAAATTTATATTATGAATAATCACGTCATCAACCATCATTATCACTTTAATTATTGTTTTTTATTTTATTTTGTTTAAGTTTTCGGGTTTTCCGCTAATCCTCACTGTATATATATATTTGTTGCCAAAAATTTTGTAAACAACAGTTAACTGTTTTGTTTTGTCATATATTTTTATATTTAAGATACTATATTTTTATTTTGTTAGCATAAGTGTGGCATATTTTGTATTTTTAAGATTAAGTGATATATTATAAGTTAATAACATAAGACATTTCATATATATATATATATATATATATATATATATATATATATATTTGTTATGAATTTTATAACTATATTTTATATAGCAACAGTGCTAAATAAAGTTTATTTATTATTATTACTATTGATAATGGACACATAGTATTTTAATCTTTAGGGAGCTGGCATCAATCCTGTATTTTAGGTTTTCTAAATCTTGATTTATTTTGTGTGTGTTTTCTTGTAAAGAGGATCAACAACATTACTTCCTTGCAGTATACATGTTTCAATTTCTAGTTTTACTTCTATCACTCAGATAACTGCAAAACCAGTTTATAACTGTTCCATTAAGTCTGTATATTTTTAATTTTTGTATCAATAGACCTATATCAACTGTTTCAAAAGCCCAACTAAATATTGTAAAGCTGTCTCGCAATTATATCCCCGTCAAAACACTGATCGATAATCCCTTAATATATTTAGATAGCAACATTGCTAAATAAAGATTATTATTATTATTATTTTCTTGAACTATATGATGTAGTAGCTATTCATATGCTACGTTTTCCAAAATTTTCATTGTTGTAGACACTGTGTTTATTGGTCTGTGGTATTTAATTTTTTTACTATTTGTTACTTTTTTATTGGTAATATTACACTTCAATTTATTTGGTACTATTCCTGTTTCTAATGATATATTAATAATGTTAACAAAATGGTATTGAATATGATACACTTGTTTTTATTATTTCTACTGGATCTGGATCTGGATTGAGTTTGCCAAGGGTGATCAAATCATTGACCAGAGCACTTAGGCCTCACTAGGCCCATTGTGCCCCCTGACTGGGACAGCCCTGCGTTGTTCTATCACTCATTTAGCCACCCAAGGTGGCGAGCAAAGGACAGCACAACGCTTGGAGGGTTATCCCTTATGTTGGCCATGTTCGGCCAGAGCTCCCCTAGCATGGACTCTCTAAGGTGGGCGAGAGTCGGGCAGGTGGTTAACACATGTTCCACTGTCTCGTCCTCTTCTTCACATGCTCTACATATGGGGGTTTCCACCAGTCCCATAGTAAACAAGTGTTTCCTTAGCTGACAGTGACCCGTAAGGATACCTGTGATAAGACGCAGATTCCCCCGGGATAGTCGCAAATAATATTCAGCTGTTTTCAGATTGGGTGAGCGTATTGCTTCCTTGGCCTGTCTGCAGCCTGAGGTGTTGTCCTAACGTTGTTTTAGCATCTTGGGAGTATTTTGTTTGAGGATATCAGTGAGGCATTTCGGTGTTGGCGCGATCGGAGGCCCGTCCGTGGTATCACTGAGAACCGATCCAGCTCGCGCCAACTAGTCTGCCTTGCTGTTGCCTTCTTCATTATTGTGTCCCTTGACCCAGCGCAGCTCAATACTGTTTGATTGTGCTGCTTGTTTAAGGGTGTTGTGACATTCTTTTACTAGTGCTGAGGTGATCTTGTGACTACTCACTGCTAGTATTGCTGCCCTACTGTCTGTAAGGATTTGGATGTTCCTATCACGGATGTCTCGGTGTAGGATTTCTTTCGCCCCTTAGATGATGCCAACGATCTCTGCTTGCAGAGTAGTTGTGTGCTTCTCTAGGGGTATAGCTAATGAGAGGTCCATTTGTTGCGAGTAAATTCCCGCCCCGGATCCTCTTTTGGTTTTAGAACCATCGGTGTAAATTCGGAGGGTTTCCCCACCCTCTACACACTCCCGGTTCCTCTTTTTATCGATACATTATAGGGTCTATTGAAGTCTTTTTGACAGCCTCCTCTAAAAGGTGACAGTGTCTGCCAGCCCTGCCTCCTTTGTACCAAAGTCCAACTGAGTTGGCCGCCGTGGCCATCTCCTCTACGTATAAGTCGAGAGGTGGAAGGCAGAGCATTGCTTCCATTGCTGCAGTGGGTGTTGTTCGCATTGCTCCGGTCGTGCTGAGGCATGCTATCCTTTGCAACTGAGTAAGCTGCTTTGCTGAGGTTTTCTGTCTGGCTCTGGGCCACCAAACCAGTGCTCCATAGATTAGCATTGGTCTTACTACCGCTGTGTACAGCCAAAGTGCTATCTTGGGAGATAGCCCCCATGTCTGCCCCACAGCCCTCCGGCATTGCCAGAGGGAGACGCATGCTTTTTTACATTTCATTTTGAGATGTGGTTCCCACGTCAGCTTGCCGTCGAGGATCACTCCCAGGTATTTGACCTCTGACGACAATGTCAACTGGGTGTTGAGGAGCATAGGAAGCTTTAGCTTACCTAGTTTCCTTTTTCAGTGAAGAGGACCATTTCAGTCTTTGACGGGTTTATAGTCAGAGACTGGTCGTTACACCAGTATTCGATTATTTTGAGGGCTTCCTGCATCAAGCTGCATAGCACCGTCTCAAATCTGCCTGTTAGCAGGATGGTTATGTCATCTGCATATCCTATGGTGTGGAAGCCATTATCGTTAAGTCGCCGCAGTAGGCTGTCAACAACTATGTTCCACAGGAGTGGTGAGAGTACTCCACCCTGTGGGCAGCCTTTTGCAACGATCTTTCTGACAGTGGTATTTCCTACATTTACTGTGACTGCCCTATTCTCCAGCATGCTTTTGATCCATCCACTAACTGTGGGGTTCACACCATGCGTGGAGAGAGCAGTTTCCATTTTTCTGAAGGTCGTTTTATCGAAAGCACCTTCTATGTCAATGAACACGCCCAAGGTGAACATTTTGTTGTCCAGCGATCTTTCGATTCGGTCTCCAACAGTGTGCAGAGCCGACTCCGTTGATTTCCCCTGAGTGTATGCATGTTGGTTAGCGTGGATCGGATTCGTAATCAAAGCCGTCTCGCGAATTAATCTTTCGCACAATTTCTCTAACGTTTTCAGGAGAAATGACGTTAGACTAATTGGGCGGTGTGATTTGGCTAGTGTATAATCTATACGACCAGGTTTCGGTATGAAGATAACTTTTACTTCTCTCCAAGCTAGAGGGATGTATCTGAACGCAATACATGCCCTGAAGATTTTGGCTAGGTGGGCTGATAATATGTCCAGCCCCCATTGGAGGAGGGCCGGGAATATACCGTCCAAGCCTGGCGCTTTAAATGGTGAGAAGCTTTTGATTGCCCAGGTTATACGTGTCTCTTCCGTGAGGTGATCTGCCACCTCCTAATCCTCCTTGGAGGGGTTTGAGGGTGTGGGTTCTGACCAACCTTCATCGGAGGTGTTCGTACATCCTGGGAAATGGGTGTTGATGAGAATCTCAGCTGCTTCCGAGAGGTTAGAAGAGTAACTTCCATCCTCTCGTTTTAGGCAACCTGGTTGTCGTGAGGGATCCTTTGAGAGGATCTTTTTGAGCCTTGCAGCTGCCAAGGTAGTTTCAACCTCCTCACAAAAAGACCGCCAGGCTGCCTATTTCTGCTGTTATATTGTCCGGCCTAGAGTTATTTGGTAAATTTGATATATGTATTATAATTGACACAGTATTTTATTTTGTTGTCGCTGTAGTATTTGTATATTTTTTGCTGTGGTATTTCCCCATAAGGTTGATAAGTAATTAATATTTGATGTAAAAAATGCATACTATACAGATCTTTTATAAACGAAACATAAAGTAAAATAAATATCTACATCTGTAGAAAGAAGTCAGGAATAAATAATAATCCATCAGGGTTTGACTGGAAGAACATTCAGAAAAATTAAGTGTATTTTTTTATGCATGTGTATATTAATGTATTTTGTTAACAGGTAATCCAAAGCATAATAATAATAATGATGTACGATTAATTAACTTCTCACTTAACCCGTGGTGAAACATTTTTATGTTAATAAAAGGATTAATTAAGCACTTGGTTATGTTTCACTAGATATATCTCCTTGAGAATGACCAACAGTCGAAACTAGCCGGAGAAATATAAAAATAGTGAAACATAACCAAGTGCTTAATTAATCCTTTTATTAATAATGATGTATTTTCCTATTTTCCATAGTGCTCCTATCGTAGTCGAATTCTTCTTTCTTATTTTATTTATGTGTGCGTCCCACTTTAAGTATTCAATATTGTTGACCTGTTTTCTGTTTTATTATTTTCCCATTTATTTTGATGTTAAGTTTGATTTGTTGTGACTTTATATTGAATATTATGTATATAGTTTTTTCCTCATTTATTGTTAATAAATTGTTAAAGAGCCATTTTTCAAGTTTCAATAGGTCTAGTTCGATCATTGTTTCTATTTCAGTTTAGTTATTTCTTCTGTAAACTAGGCAAGTATCGTCTTTGTAAATGTATGGTGTTCCTAGTATCTGTTGTTCCATCATGTCATTTATGTATATAATGTATAGAATTGGTGGTAAATTGTCTCCTTGAAGAATGCCATATTCTGCGTATCTCGATTGACTTATTACTCCATTGACTTTAGTTGTTGGTGGTCTGTTGTCAAGGTATGTTTGTAAAAGTTTCAATTCTTTGTCTTTTATTCCAATGGCATTTAACTTTTCAATTAACATTGTTTTAGATATTGTATCGAAAGCCTTTTTCGTATCCATAAAGATTTATAGGGTCGATAATTTCATATGCTGCTGAGAGTGTCCCGGAATTTTGTTGGAATGCATATTGTTGGTAGTGAATTATTTTATTTTTGTGTAGATGATCACATATTTGATTTTGGATTACTTTTTCCATAATTTTATTTAAGGACAGTAACGATATCTACCTACAGTTTTCAGGTTTAGTTTTATCACCTTTTTAATATAGTGGTATTATCAATGTGTTTCATATAGTCTTTTAAAATATCTTATTATTTCTTTATTAGTAATTTCATTTAATTTTATTATTGGTATAGTTGATTGTATTGTAATGTTTGTAGTTGGCCAGTACTTTAACAATATTTGTAAAATAATAATTTATAGCATCAGCAATTTCATCCGGGTTTGTTGTAAGGGTGTTATTTTTTGTTATGATTTTTCCGATGCAATTCTTTTTTATGTTTTGTATTTATCTGTCTCATAATATAATTCCATAATCTCTGTGGACTATTACTATGTTTTTGGAAGTTATTTTTAAAATATTGCGTTTTTGTATTTTTATTAACTTCAGTGTTGTTCTTTTTTGGTTGATGTATCTATCCGTGATTACTTCATTTGTAGGTTTTTTTCTGGTGCCGTTCAAATGATTTGTTTCTTTTGCGTATTTCTGTTATTATATCTTCAGTTATCCATGCGCTTTCTTTCATTCTTTCGATTTTTGTTAGTTTCATTTTATTTTGAAGTATTTTTATAGTTGTTAAAAAGTAACTATTTATTCTATGTCGATGTTTCTTATATCTTTGGATATTTGTGTATTATTTGTTGAATTTTAAGAGTACGTGAAAATGTTTATAATTAAATAAAACTCTAGTTTGGCACTTTTTTCACTTTGTTTATTAATCGCTAGATGTACATTTCGGTCACTAGTGTTTTATTTTATTGGGTATTTTTTGTTTTTATTTTGTGGAAGTATTCGTAATGTGTCTTTTTCTGTGTTAATTAATATATTCAGTTCAGTAATTATAGCGCTGTGGTCTGATACAAGTGTATGGATTATTTTAATTCTCATTGTTTGTAATAATATAGTGTAGGATTGAGTGTTTTCCAATATAGTTTGTTTGAGTGTGAGAAGTTTTACATATTTTGTTCATTATAGTATAGTTGTTTTCTATCAATGTGGATTTATAAAGTTGAGTTATATTGGTCTTTTCTAGTAAATTAATGTTAGTATCTCCATTTATTATGTGGTCTTTTTTTCTATTTATAAGATGTTGTTTAAGTGTAGATTTCAGTTGAGTATATGTAATATAGGGTGGTTTTTATATTAGGGATAACATGTATTTGTTGCTTTATATTTGAACCGTAATTATTTGAATGTTATACTTTATGATGTTAGTGTTTCATATTCTGTACCATGTCTAATATAAAGAGCAATTCCGCCGTTTTTTTATATATTTGAAGTTGAATATTATTTCATAATTGTATAGAATGTATAGGTGTTCATTTATGGGGAGATATTCTAGGTTTCCATTATTGTGATTAGCTGTGAATTATTATATAGCGCTGGAACTAATTCTAATTCTTGATGTTTGTTAAGTAATCTAATAGTTTCCCTTTTGTAGCTTTAAAGAATAACGTATTTTGTCCTGCTTTTGTATTCTTGAGATCTAGAAGGATATTTTCGCTGCCTCTCGTATTGTACTTATGAATAACTGCATTAGTGATGACACAATTATCAAAATATGTAGGCATATTCAGAATAAATACAATTGTTTTTTCTATATTTAATAATTTATAATTTTAAACTGTAATAAGTATATCTAATAGCCATTTACTATAAAGGTGTTGGGTTCTTTTTTCCTATTTTTTCACAAATATTTTCCACTTTTTCGATATCTTTTTTGCTTCCATTAATGTTATTCCTCTCTTCTCTATTGCTCTTGTCTTCACTTGGTCCCACGATAGTGTGGGTCTACCTCGTTTCTTTTTCCTTGTGTTTTTGCTCCCCATATTCTTTCTCCCCCACCAGTGCAACTGAAGTTTAGTATAACTGTATTCCTAAGTCGTTTCTTATTTCTTTGTTCTTCAATCTATATTTTCTGGTCACTCCTCTGGCTCTACTTAGATATTTCATTTCAGCTGCTAGTATAGTTCCTGCAAAGTGGAATGTGGCAGTATTATTACTTCGCCTTAGCTCACCTATTTTTTTTGCATATGTAGTCTATATGTTTGTTGAAAATTAACCTGTTATCTAACAGAACTCCTAGATATTTTATTGACTTTAAATAAGGTATGGAGCAACAGTTAAATTGGATTATATTATCATTTTCTATGGTATGCTCTTATTTACAAATTATGTTTACTTTAGTTTTTGCAACATTAATTTTACACTCTTTTCTTCCAACCTTTTGCCTATTAATCAAATCGGTATTTATCAGGTTTGTTGCTTCTATTATGTTTTCTAATGTATATAATGGTATCATCTGCAAATAAATGGAATTTGCAATGTTTTAAGCACTTCCATTTATTGTTTATGTACAATATAAACAGCAGTGGCCCTAATGTGTTGCTTTGTGGTAGCCCTGTTTCAAAAAACAACCCAGTTTATTTTAGTACTGTACCCAACATTTTTTAGTTTTAATTCCAACCACTCTCTGTTTATTGTTTCAAATGCTCTCTTGAAATCCAAGAAAATGATACTTGCAGTTTGCCCTCTATACATACTCCTTTTCCATTCACTGACAAAATACTGCTGTTATACCCTTGCCTGAAACCTGAATTATTAAATTTTTTGCCCATTTACATGGCAGACAATTGTTCATACACATGTATTCTGAGATTTTTGATATAATTTATTTGTTGGAATGATTGTACTGCTTTTTAAGTTTTTGGGTACTACTTCTGTCTCTTGTGGCATATTTATTGTTTGTTAAGTAAGGTAAACTATTTGAAAGACTAGCAATTCAATCTTTACCATTTATTTCATCTGGGATCATTTGTTTGGTAGATTTAAAATTATTTTTAGTAGTTATTTAATTTTAAAATCTTAATAATTAGAAAAAACACGAAAATATTTCGTAAAATCTACAACAACTGAGTCTTATTAAGACTACAAGAAACAAATCACTTTTGAAACAACTACTTCTCTAGGTAATACTTCAACAGACATTGAATGATACAAAAGTAATTTGTTGCGTGTTACAAAATAGCAAGGCTATCAAAGCAACACTAGTTTGAACGTATTTCTTTCTGTAAAATGAACTAAAACTGATTGAATGTACGTTAAATAGTTTATGAGTGACTATACTATGGTAAATTTGGAATAATAAATGAATTTAGGTTGATGTAATTAAAAATAAATTAGCAAAAGCAATTAAATAATTAAATACTTAATTTTATAACCATCTGCAGACACGTGTTTCGAACTTTCGCTCTCTTCAGTACAGCTTTATTATAAAATTGATTTTAAATACAAATAAAAACATTTACTAAAATAAATATAATGAAATATAAATAACTTACTCAGGCATGTACGGCAACTGACACAATAATGAAATATAATCGACTGAAGGTCTTATTTATACCTGAGGTGGATTACTGAATTCTGTGAAATTGAAAGTGAAATTTTATTCGCCTCGTAAATCTACACTTCTTTCCCCATTTAACCGTTTCTCTATCTCTTATAGTTTTCGAGATCCCCATAGAGAACATCGAAAAAAACTCACCCTGTATATATTTTCTATTAGCTTCAATTTTTGCTGTTTCAATTGCATTTAAATATTTTATTTTGTACTTATTCTTAATTTTAATATTTTCTCAATTCTTGGTTTTCTTACATGCACTAGTAATGAATCTAAGATTTTCCCTTACGCATTTTAGGTTATTACTAAACCAGAGAATTTCTGATTTATTAGTCAGGTGTTCTTGTTTCATTCTTGTTCGAAATTCAATGCAAGATGCATTTTAATACAATATATTTATATTCAATGACCTTTTCTACTCACATGGGTGTAGGGTTTTGTATTTATTTTTATTTCTTTATGTATTACTTCATTTTAGTTGCTTCTCTTCTTGAGATGCCTCTTTTTTCTAGTATCTCATTTATTGCTTCTTCCCATGTCTTTCTTGGTCATCCCCTTTTCTTCTTTCCTTGTGCTCTTGCTTCCCATACTTTTCTGGCTTGCATGTTTTTGTCCATTCTCTGTACATGTCCCCACCATCCTAATTGTCTCTCTCTTATGTATTCCTCTATACTCTTTACTTTCGTTCCTCATTTTGTCCATTAGTGTGACGCCGTACGCTCTTCTCGAATACCTTATTTCTACTGCTCTTATTCTGCTTTTCTGTCTTTCATTCAGTATCCATGTTTTTATATAGATTTATATAAAGTACAATTTGTTTGTATTGTTTATTCTCTTGTTTATATCTGCTTCTTGCTGTCCTGAGTCTTGTATGATCACTCTTAAGTATTTGTATTGTTTCACTTGCTCTATTTCTTTGTCTATTCCAGTTGCACAGTTTATTTTGAGACTATTTATTGTTTTTATTAATTCAATTTTTGTTACTAGATTCATAAATAATGCATTTTTTTACTGAGTATGGTGGTAATTTCGTATTACTGTCCTCTATTTTTGGTAGAGTTCTTGTCCTATCGTGACAAAATATTTATTGCATAGTTCTAGTACTTTATGTTCACTTGTATCAACATTTTTATACTTACCCTTGCAAAAAAATAAACAAAAATTGTGATCATATTTAAATCTATTTGGGTTGAATAAAATTTGAATTAATTTAATTTCCCCTGGTATGGTGTTCGGGGTTAGTCATTTGAAATTTATTATGTTAGTTTAGTTTATTTCCTTTACAAGTCTTACTAAAAAAATGATACAAAATAAAATACACTCACAATAACTTCAAAATTTAAATCGCAAGACTTAAAGGCAGAGTTCACAGTGTAGTGTTCTTCCACTCAACCCATTATTCCCTGTAGCTGACGATGAATATCTGCAGACGATTCTTGTCATTCAGGCTATATTTTTGCCATTGATGGCTTCTATTTTTGTTCCAATTTTAAGGAACTATTTTATGTTATGTATGTCTAGAGAGCGGATAAAAAAGCTTAAAAAATATGAAAAAAAGCACTTAAAAAGGCACAAAATTTAGTGAAAAAAAGCATTAAAAAAGCATACAAACAGGAAAAAAAGCATAAAAACAGGAAAAAAGCACTAAAGAAAACTATATTTTCTTAATATGTTACACGTTTATTAACATATTTTGCATAGAAATTCTGCTTAAAACTAAAATAAACACACTTTCTTTACGCAAAATATAATATCATGTAAGTATTTAAAAATTAAATTGTAATTTTGTATACATTTCAAAATAACTAAAATCTATTCATGAAAACAGTAGATCATTAAATGTTGTTCTAGGGGTTTAATTGTAAACATTATTACTTCTGACGTTCAATAAATTTTTGAAAGTGGAAAAGCTTCTCTTTATTTTAAATTATAGCTGGATCCATTTGAAAATTACCATTCAAAATAAAGTTTAATTTATTTAAGATTAAAAATCCTTCATTTTCACCGAATACTTCTTTCGATATTATTTTGATTTCTTGGCCAATGCGTCCAGGTATTTTCTAAATTGAATCTGCTTTTATAAAGATATGATTGTGTTGCTCACAAAATTTAAACGCCATTTTATGTAACTAAATTGTTTTGAAGGAAGCTCTTGTTTCTTAAGAACTGTTTGACAGTCATTAACTGATTTGCTTGTCGTTTCGGGAAAGTTGTATATAACCTTATTAAATTCTTCAAAATTGTTCGCATAGTACATCGTAGCATATAGCCAAGTTCCCCATTTTGTTAGCACTGGTTTATGGGGCAGTGAGATATCAGGTAATGACTCCTTGAATAATTGCACTCACAGAAGAATATAAAAACTATTTTTCCATATTTAATTAAATCTACAAATGGAAATTTCATTCTTATAGTTTCAGAAATTTGTTTCTATCCATGTGCTAAACTTGTACAATGCACCAAATCCATTATTAGTAAAATTTTGTAACTTGGTATTGTCTACGGCAAAAATAAGCTTGTCAGTCCATCATTTATGAATTTTGCTATAATGTTATTATCAGTTTTCTTCAATTCTTTTGTATAAATCAAAATACTATTGGTCGGATGTCTTCATGTTAAACTCCTATTATTAAATTAAACAAGCGTCTGTGGTTTCATCCACACCAAACCACATATAATTATTGTTAATAATATCTTTAATTTTTTGTATGGTTTCATACTACGCAAGAGCTATATAATTTTTTCTCGGGAATGCGCATTTTACAATATTTTCCCAAGAAAGATTTAAATGCATTATTTTGTAATTTTCTTAAAGGGATATTCGAATGTAAAAGTATTTTGCACAAATGTAAATTTAATTTAAATTGTCCATCGTTTGTTGAAGTTGCTATAGATTGTGAAATTGTGCTGTTTTTTTTATTTCAACTTTGAACTTTTTCAAACATTCTTGATCAAGTGTTGTTATAACATTTTACATACAAGTCTTGACTAGTTAGGATGCGGTTGAGAATTAAAATAAAACTTACTATTTTTAAACATGCCTTACAAAATAATGTATAATTTTCACTTGTTAGTTCTGGATAGTCTCTAATTAATTCTTGTATTGTGGTTTTCACCTTTTACATTATGGGTTAAATATACATGTGAATTATATAATATAATTTATCTGTGATTCTCCAGGTTAATACGATTCACGCATATAATAATTTTTGATAAATAAGCAAAGTTTTTGGAATGTCAATTCAATAGTTTATGAATGCGAGTTTGAATATGAAAATTAACGAAAACGGTAAATATGTGCCAGTTGTCCCATCCGTATTTTTGCCGAGAGTAGAAAATTGATACGGTTGCAGAACACCTGATTATTAGCTATGACTTAAATTTGTTTACATTTAATACTTACTGGGGCCCCTGTTTGGGCTTAGTTTAACGACGTTTACATCCGGAATATCATAGGTGTGATTCCTATGAAGCGTTCGTCTGTATTATCTGAATAATGAGACGGTCTATTATATCTACTTATCTATAAACGAATCCATTGAAAATTGGTAATTTGTACTAACATTTATTAATAATAAAATTAATTATAATTATTATCATATTATGAAGATTGTAAACAATTATGTTGTCAAAAGACACGAAGAAAATATGTAATACAAATATAATCTATAAATGATGGGATACAGATTAAAATTCTCTATATTAGCACATTAATTTAATATCAGCGTGAAATTTTTATTAAATGTTTTTTAAATGTTTAAGAAAATGCTCTAAATAAGCATCAGAATCTAAAAAAAGCATGAAAATAAGCATAAAAAGTCAAAATAAGCACAAAAAGTCAAAATAAGCAAAAAAGCACAAAAAAACTTAGCGCCAAGTAATCACATTCTTCAAGATTCGTATAGATATTAAGAAATTTTTTCGATGCTATTAATATTAGGGATAAGCATAATGCTAGAAATCCGCTCTCTATGTATGTCAATATGACATTTTATGTAAAAAAAAAATAATATTTTTCTTAACATATCGTAAGGACTATTAAATATATATGGAAGGAACTGTTAGAATTTATAGTTTTTTAAATGTCTCTTTGCAGTCTGATGGATATGAGAAACCTGCAAGAGTTCTTACTGCCTTTCTTTGGATGCTAAATATTTTGGTAACTTTAGTTTTAAATGATACGATTGTTGTTACAGACACAGGTAATGTAATGAAGACTGTATGTTTGCCAAGTGGCATCAGACCTCCCTTGGGTAGCTTTAGTTGCATCGCCCCATTCTGTGATTGCATAAAACAAGTGCGAATGTATATTGGCATAATAGGATATCTTGAGAATGTTTTCAATCACTATACCATTCAATTGTCTGAGTACAAAAATGTATTTGTTTATTTTATTTGCAAGTTCGTCGCAATGAGTTTCCCAAGAGATTTAATACTATGGTTACGATCTGACGGAAAATCATTTTTATTTGAGAATATAATTTTTTTAGTTTTGTTTTCATATAAGGTCAAGGAATAAGGTTAGCCTATACAGAGATGTATCAGCTGTCATGCCCAGACCAATCAAATTTGCATTCGAGCAAAATATGGTTGTCGTCAGCATATAGTATTGTGTGTACCAACAGAATATATTCAAACAAATCGTTTATATAGTTAATGAAGAGGATAGGTTCAAGAATCAATCCTTGAGAAACACCGATATTTATTGATCTTTTGCTAGAATATATTCAATCATGATAAACAATTTGGGTTCTGTTTTCTAAGTATGATTTTATTATTTTGATTATCAATTTATTGAATCTGTATCTTATTATGGATAGCATTAGAAGTTGATAATCCTTTTCTGAAACCATACTGGTGAATATGAAATAGATTATGTGATTGACAAAGAGATTTTTAAGATCTGCTTCCATAATTTTGACATTGTTGGTACAATCGAGATGGGTCTATGGTTGGGGTCAGCATTCTTTAATGTCGCATATTTGCTTTATTGTAAATATATGATCTTGTGTTCCCCTGTTTTTTTATAAATCCACTCTGAATATGTGTGCATGCTGGTAATGATTCTACCTCTATAATTTTTGCATTTTTTGCTATCCCCTACTTTATATATTGGTGTAATCATTCCCATTCACCAGTCTCTGTGTCACATTTTTTTTTCATTGTATAATTCATTACTTCTAGTAATTCTTTTTTATCCAAGTACTTATTCATTTCTCCTGCTATCCCGTCATGTCCACATGCTATTCCATTATGTGTTTGATAGCTTCTTTAAGTTCCTCCTTTGTTATATATTTTATGGTTGTTTCACTTGGTGTTTCCTTCTGTTCATTTCCTTTTTCTTCCTCGTTCTTTAATCCTTGCAGCATCTCTTTGAAATGCTCTCAACATCTATTCATTATATCTTCTCCTTTGGTTAGTATGTTTCCTTTGAATTTTTTCATTTGTTTACATCCGTAGAATAATTTTTGGTTGTCATTGTGCATTTTCTTACCACTTTGAGGTTTTGCTCTCTTTTATCATTTGTTTCACTTTTTGTCTTTCTTCCTTGTATTCACTGTAGTTTATTGAATTACTTTTACTTATAAAAAAAAGACCTTTATTGGCATATAAACTTAAACTACAAACTTAACATTCATTTACAGTACAATTTATTTATTTATTTATAATATCTTTGTACTCCTTTCTTACAAAATAATACAAAATTTATAATATAAAACATGTAAATATACTTAAAATTTTAGTCGGAAGGAGGACGGGCGGAGTTCTCTTGATTAAAAGTTCTTCCACTCAAACCCATGATTATATAATCAATAAATTATAGTACATCCTTTCTTTTCTTCTTTCTCCTTTTCTTCCCTCTACCCATCATTCGCTTCTCTTCTCCTTTTCCCAACCCAGTCTCCTCAGCACCCTTACCCTGGCCCCATCATCTGTCATCCATTCCACTACATTTCTACATCCTTCCACCCATCCCACATTTACTCCCTTACATTCCTCCGCCAAGTGCACCCACGTATCCTTCCCTTCCTTGCATAACACACATTCCCCATAACTTTCACCCATCCACCTCTTTCTTCCTCTCTCATACGATCCACATCTCGCTCTCGCCATGATCATATTCTCCTCTGTCCTCAGATTGACCCCCTCTAGCTATCTCGGTCTGCTCTCATGCACCTGCCACCTCTTATACCCCTCATTGTACTCACTGTTTCCTATCTGATTCTGTCTCTCCCTTCTTTCCACCTCTTTCACTTTCTCGTGCACCCATCCTACCACATTTACCCCTTTCTCAAACCATTCCCTTACCATCACCTCCGACAAGCCCACTCTTTCATACATCCCCTTCCTCGCTATCCTTCATCTGCCCTGACTTGTGTCCATCCTTTCCCTCCATACCTCCTCCATTAGCCTTCCCTTCTCCAGGCCACTTATTCTCATATCATACTCAGCCACTCTCTTTATCGTCTCACACCACACACTTTCTCTATTCGTTTCCTGAAGCAGTATGTAACCCGGGGTCGATTTCTCCACCCCTAACATCTGCCTCAGGAACCACTGCTGCTCACTCTCAACCTTTTCTTGCTTCCTGATCCCCCACACTTCCACTCCGTACAACAAAATAAATCTCACGCACGCATCCCACAAGCCACACATCACACTCACATTTCCTTAAATCCAACTTCCCCATTTCTCTCTCACCACTCCCCAACCCATCTTGCATGTTCCTCATATCCTCCCGCCCCCTTAAACATAAAGCCCAATTATTTAAACACTTTCACTCTCTCTATCGTTTCACCCTTCCACTCTAACTCTTTTATCCTTCCCTCTCTTCCCTTATTCCTAAATCTCATGCATTTCGATTTCTTAACATTCACTTGCAAACCTCTCCTGTCCATATACGCTTCCACTCTCTTTAACATCCCTTTCATTCCTTCCCATTGCCTCGCCATTAGGACCATGTCGTCTGCGAACCCTAGAGTCCATACCTTTCTCTTCCCTATTACCATCCCACCATCCTGTCCTTTTCTTAGTACTTCTTCCAAATCCCCTATGTACAAATTGAAGAGCACTGGGCTCATCGGGCAACACTGCTTCAGACCCTTCCACTTCCGCGCACGTCCCTTCCACCTTCGCAACACACCACGTTTCCTTAAACATTCTCCTTATGAACTCAACCATACCACCACTCAGTCCGCCTTTTCTCAGTCGTTCTATCATCCATTTTCTCGATACAGAATCATACGCCGCTTTTAGGTCCAAAAACACCGCAAACAGTCGTTCCACTGATCTGGCCAGGGTCACTTGTTCCCCTTCCTTTCCTAAACCCTCCCTGTGTTTCTTCTATAAGTTTTTTCTCTTCCGTTTCCTCCTCAAGCTGCTTCCTCTTAACTAACAGCATGTCTTACATCCTATGTTTATTATCGTTATTCCTCGGTAGTTATCCACTTCGTTAATATCACCGCCTTTGTGGATCGGGCACACCGCCCCTACCTTCCATGATTATATTACTTATACATTTCTTCCATTTATCTTCTTCCTTACTGCTTTTTGTATCTCCTCATTTCACCATGCTGTTCCTTTTCTTCCATGGTTTTTAATTTTTGGTATTCCGCGGGCTTGTTTTGCTACTTGTTTTATCTTGTTTTTGAAATTCTTCCTCCTTGTCTCCTGGTTTACAGTTTTCATCTTGGTATATTATTCTTATAATTTCTTCTTTTAATTTCATTTTTACTAGGTAATGGTCGCTGCCCAGTTTTGCTCCTCTTTTTTACTGTCATATCTGTTACTTCTTTCCACATATTTTTATTTACTAGACTAGAGTCAGTAATCGACTTTTCTCTTTTACTGTATACTTCATTATAATTTCGTTTTCAATACATAGTTCTATTATTCCAGTTCTGTTGTTATTTCTTGTACTCTCCCCTTCTGTCCCTAACCACCTTTCTGTTTTATTATTTTAATTATAGACAACGAAATAAAATATAATAAAACCAAATATTCTCTATAATTAAAATGCATATTAGTAATGCTCTCGCTAAATATGAGTTTTAACCTTATCGTTTTAACATCTACACACTTTGCTTTCTTATTTTCTATATGTAATACATTACAATTTAAGGGTTGTTTATAGAAAGGCACTTGGTTGGTTTCACAATTTTTACGATTTATTCCGACTAGTTTCGATTTTTACATCATTATCTAGGTATAAATCGTAAAAATTTTGAAAAACTTCCATTAGATAATAAGTGAGCCTATTCTTTTTCACATTATAGGTGATAAATAAAACACTTGGGTTTCATCAGGCAGATAAATGGATTTAATTAACTACAATTATTACTTAAATACTAAACTGTGTAGGAGGGGATGGGGTGTGTATAATTATGAATATTTAACTAAAATAAGGTTTTACAAATTTAAAAGTGGGGAATTATTGACATCTGTTTGTTCATTTAGTAACATACCGCGTTTATTAATCTTATTAATTTCTAGTTGTTCAAGAAGGTTTAGTTTCTTACTTTTATCACAAGTATGCAAAATCTTGAAATTTTTATTAAAATTATGATCATTATTAATTAAGTGGTTGGCGTATGTAGACATTTTCCTATTAGAAAAACTTTTCTCGTGTTCAGAAACTCGATCTTCAAAGCTGCGGCCTGTTTGTCCAACATATACCATGGGGCAGTCACCTCATTCTAGCAAGTAGACTCCTGTTTTCTTATTTTTATCAATTTTTCCTTTGGAATTGTTAATGTATTTATGTATATACAACGTGTCCACGTAAGTATGCAACAAATGGGAAACTTTTTTATTATTAACTTCTCAGAAAATTTTATTCTTTATAAAAGTTGGTGCTTGATCTAAAACGTACTAGAAAGGCAAAACAAATGACATTAGACGCTATATTAGCAAGATATTGAACAATTTTTATAACTTTTGCACTTTTTAAGCGAATTTTATCAAGTATTCTCAGTTTTGACGTATCTGTCATTAATATTTATCATTAAGAAATAATTAATTATTTATTTATAAAGAGTTGTTGTCTCCTAAATTATGGCACAGCAGATTTGGTGCTAATATAATAACTATAAAACCTGCAGAGAAGCAGCTAATATTTTTAACGACAGTCACTTCCCAAAAGAGAATCAGTTACTCACAAGTGTGAAGAATCTTAAAGCAATTTAAAAGTTCCGGAAAATTTGAATTGCATTTTAAAAAAGAACATACTAAACCAGTGATAAATGTGAAGAATTCGTTAGATATCTTGCAAAGTGTGGTTGAAAATCCTTAAATATCTGTTAAAAAGGGCGTTAGAAGTTTAGGATTGGGAAAATCAACAGTACATAAGGTACTAACGGCAAAAAAGTTTAAAGCATTTAAACCAAGATATGTTGAAACTTTGCAAGAACATGATTGCGACAATTGTTCTGAATTTTGTTTCATGGTAAAAGGTGAAATGGAGATTGATGGAACATTTCCTAAGAAGATCCTGTTTACGGATGAAGCTACATTTACTACAAATGATGCAGTTTCATCACAATACTATCGTTGGTGGTCTGCAAAAATCAATATTCTCGAAAAATAAATGTTTGGTGTGAAATTATAGGGCCCTACATATTTCGGCAGAGTTTAAATTCGGAAAAATTTTTCAATTTTTAAATATGAATTTGACATGTTACCATTGGCAAGAAGAAATTCTCTTTGGTTTATGCTGGATGGGTGCACATAGTGCTCGTGTCGAAGTTGAATAATTAAATGCACAATTTAATGAGAAATGTATTGGAAGACATTCAAGATTTCCATGGCCTGCTAGCTCACCCGATCTAAATCCACTTGATTACTTTTTATGAGGGTGGTTAAAAACATAGTGTATTTCGAAAGGCTTTTTTGAAATTTAGGATTTGAAAAATAAAATTAGAAATGGTATTTAAATAATCATCCCAATATTGTTGAAACTGTAATCAGAGATTTTAAGAGAAGAACAAAAAACCGTGTGTCATTTCTTTTGTCTTTTTTGTATGTTTAAAATCAAGCACCAACTTTTATAAAGAATAAAATTTTCTGAGAAATCAATAATAAAAAAGTTTCCCATTTGTTGCATACTTACGTGGACACGTTATATATATATATATATATATATATATATATAACGTGTGATGGAAAGGGTTCCAATGTAAGTTAGTATATATATATATATATATATATATATATATATAACAAAGTACGTGTATTGACATCTGTCGATGAAAATGTTAAATTAATTAATTTTAGTGCTAGCGGCGTTGAAAATTTTTTCCAAGTACATTGTTTGGAAAAAATTTTCAACGCCGCTAGCACTAAAATTAATTAATTTATATATATATATATATATACATATATATAATCAAAAACCCTTTTATCCTTTCGGGTGTTGGGTATTATTAGTCTTAAAAGCAACCGAAATATTATATGAATTGAATTCTTTTTTTATTGTGATGGAAAGGGTTCCAATGTAAGTTAGTGAGCAATAATTTGTTTTCAATTTATTATTATTTGAAGGGAAGATTATATTTCTTCTTTTTTGTTTTTTATTTAAAATGTTCATTATTAAGTTTTTGGGGAAGCTATTATTGTGAGCAATGTTTAAAATTCTGTTTAGTTCGATGTCAAAATTTGCTTCTGACAAAGGGATGCTGAGAAGTCTATGGATATATGAGTTAAATGTTGCTAATTTATGAGGCATAGGATGAAAGGATTTGAAATGAATAGTGTGAGTGGGCTTGTGGAAGATATTAAATTCAAGTTTATTATTTTTATGAGAGATGGAAAGGTCTACGAAATTAATTGTTTTGTCAACCTCAACCTCTAATGTAAATTTGATGTTATTGTGCATATCATTAAGATGTGCTAAGAATACATTTAGCTGCCTAGTTGTACCTTGAAAGCAAACTAAGATATCGTCTACATATCTAATCCAATATAAAAATTTATTAAAAAGAGGATGTTTACTAATTTTATTTCTAAACTATCAAGGAAAATTTCTGCAAGTAATGAACTTAAGAGGTTTCCCATTGCTAAATCATTTGGCTGATTGTAGAATGAATTATCGAATTGCAGATTATTTTGTAAACTTAAAATTTCGGCTGAGATTACAGGATTGAACCCCTTGCTGCGAACAGCTTGCTTACGAGACCGATTGCTTCCTGTGGTGGCACGATCGTAAATAAGCTGGTTACATCAAAGGATGTCAATATTAGGGATGTTAATCTTGGAAATTTTGTCTATTAGTTCCACTGAATTTTTAATAGAAAATTTTCTATTAATAATAATAAGTAAATGATAAATTTTAACCAGAACCAAAAGAGAGCGGTGGAAATGACGGAAACACATCTTACACATGCAGAGCAAGAAAGGAAAATAAAAGTGAAAGTAAAAAACAGAAGGAAAATTATTTTAGAATTACAGACGACGAAACCAGTAGGAAGAATATTATGTGGGGTAGAAGTATGGTGCGGAGCTTAGGAGAGAAGAATATAGATAAAATAGAGGGGAAGAAATAACAATGATTAATGTATAATAAGAAAAATATAGACAAAGACTAATACCGTTGATTGAAATATTGTATAGATACCCAACCCACATGTATTTAATCGAGTCACCTCTAAACTGATCCCTCTTTTCCCCGCCTATCCCGACCCTCACAGTAAAGTGCTGCTGCGGTGATAATTTTTTGAAATCCTATGTGTGTGGCAGTCAGTGGTGTTAAATAGAATTAAGGCTTAAACCTGAACTAGTTCGACACGCTAAAATCGTATTTTGTCGTGCATTCGGGACAACTCGAGGTTCATGCTGGTTGGATTTGATAGTGTCTAACCTGTAGACATCATATGTATCTATCCCTTTTTATATTCACCCAGTCCATCTTTCAATACATACTCACGGGGAACATCAATGATTCATTATTTGTGCGAGTGGAGCTATAAAAAAAACCGTCAATGAATTTCACATGTTTATTTGGAAATTAAATATATCTGCAATATTAGCATCATATGCATAGGTACAGTAACTGTTACACATTTACAAATAAATAAATTATCTTTGTCAAGATTTATAGCTGATAACTTAATAATACCTTTGATTTATATATTCAATGAATGACAATACAGTATTATTCCCAGAGGAAATTACATGCCACTGTTGCCTAAAATAATTTTGTATTATTTTTAATAGCGGACAACATAAACATATTTTAATGTGACTGGTTTGGCTTACAAATTCAGCGGCAGACAATGCTTAACAATTTTGATGAATTTGATTACTTTTTGTCAATCCTCGATTGTTGCATAACAGATCTGCTGAACATATTTTCAACCTATTTTAGTAATATTCAAATGTGTTTAATAATTAATTATAAAATTAAATAAAATGGTGCTTTGTATATTTATTTTTTGTTCATAGCTCCTGAAATCATGATATAAAAATAAGAAATAATTTTCATATGTCTCCTTGATAATTTTTATTAATTATCAATATCGTTTTAAATAAAATAAAATACTTGTAAAAACTTTCATTCATATTATTATTATTTTATTTAATATTATTAATCTCCACGTAACTCATCAATCAACATTTCAATATTATTTTGTTTAATTTTTAGTTGTTTTTGGTATTGTTTATTTGTATTATTAGAAAAAAATAATAAATAGTTGTGTTGCTCTTTTTAACTTGAATACTCTGAATATAAAAAAAAAACATTTCATAACGGTCGCAACCATCATTATGATAAAAAATGGTGATGTGGCCATCATAATACTTTCCCTATATTTTACGCGAAAACTATGAGGTTTGCGCAAAAATTCTTAATCATTTATTCAGTTTTCAATTCAATGTGATGGAATCGGCGTATCTACGAATTTTCATGAATGAGGTATAGGAGAGGCTTATCTAAAGGGCTCAGGTCAAAATTTAACAATCTGTATATTTATTTATACATTTCAATTTCTTCCAACGTGTCTAATTTATTTTTGGCTGATTTTAGTAATTTTACATTTTTTAGGGGAAATCAATAGCCACGCTGATCCCATCCCTCCTTCTGATAATTTTTCCCGATAATCCCTGTCGGTGTAAAAATAGTTTTAAGCATTAGTCATTGATAATGACAAGGTGCATGTACATGGTACTCGAAATGCACATCAGGCATATAAAATTAAAAGTGAAGGAAGGAAATAACAAAGTGTTTTAATTAAGAATTAAAAAACAAAAGTTTTATTTAAAAAAAAATTATACACGTATTTATAAAACTTAACGTTATTTTAGCAAAGATAAGAATAAAATATTTTAAAAGGATTTGGAATGTATTTTAGTTTTTCTATGAGGTTTCGTAAATTTTTGACTGGCCTTTTCTCTTTTTGTTAAAAGTTTAATTTTAATTAAATTTAATGTGTGAAATAATTTGATTTTTATTAATTCATTTAACATGTCGGTTCTATGTCTAAAACATTGGTCCGATTTATTTAACCATCCGAAATGTTCATTGGATATATTTGTCACATGTTGTTTAAATTTGTAACAATTATAGTGAATATTAAAGCGTTTTAGCAATAAACATAATAATACACATTTTTATTGACAAACTTTATACATGATTACATTTAAATAATAAATAATGAATGATGTGTTAATGAGTTAGTTCGTCAAAAGGCTATCGACCAGAGGTCTTTCTGCCTTGTTTTGTCCAGTCATATGGCGTCAGTCGTTAATACGTAATGGGATGAAATGATGAGATGAAGTCAAATAAGGTGGAATTAGGAATTTTAAATTTAGGGTTTATACTAGGATTTCTAGGAAGCCAATATAAAGATCGAAGGCGTTCTAGGATGGGGATAACTAGAGTGGTATTATAGAGGAGCTGGTTAGAAGGTTTGTATAGAGGATTAAGAGGATTGCGGAGTTTGGTTAGGGTACGGAGGGATGCTCGCTCGCTAACTTCGATATTGCGGGAAGTTGGGTTGGTGGGGTTGAGATAGAGGGCACAACCATAGGCACGTAGTGGACGGCAGATCATCTTATATATTTTAACAGCTGTTCTTGTATTGATTCCTCTATTTTTATACGTTAAACTTCTAAAGCATTTTGCCCTAGAAGTAATTTTCATTATGGCTGTATGTTTTTTAAAATTTATTTTTTGATCTATGGTTATGCCCAGGTATTTTACGGAAACTGAGGGAGGGATCATAGTTTGGGAAATATGGACTTTGTAAGGTGAGTTATAGGTGCGATGATAAGGAATTAGGAGTTGTGATTTATGAGGATTTATTTTAATGCGCCATTTTGCAAACCATCATTGAAGGGAGTCAATTAGCTCTTGAAGGGATTGAAGTAGTGTGGGAGCATGTGTAATTAGGCCAGTATCATCAGCGAATTGTAGGAGGTATTTGGATGGATTGAACAATAAACATATTATTTCAGAAAAGGCATTTGTTGGCCTGCATAAATAATCAATGGTATTGTCATTGCCACCATAATCTCTATTAATTATCAACAACTCATTTCTATCGACGGGTATTTTCCCTTCTTTTTTACATTCCCTCTCGCAATTGGCGCATTTATTTGTCTTCAAAAATTTAAATATTATATGTCCAGCTACATAGGTAATTACTTGTGATTCTAAATTATCAATTTAAATTTTTTTATTACGACATTCTTTTAAATAAACGTCATCAATATCGTATGCAGTTGCTCGTCTTAGTCGATTTCGCAATTTGCAGCTTCAACAGGCATCTGCAATCTGATGTGTATATTTTGTTGCAATGCCATTCGAAATTCTTTTACAGTGGTGTGTGCATTATAACCACATCTATGCCTAAGTACGGAAAAACAGTTTTCTATGGGGTCTTGATTTATTCTTAACGTTAATATATATTTAATATCTTCAAGTTGCAATGATTCCCACAAAAGTAAAATAGATTTTATAGACCATATAAAACCTTGTATGCAATGTATATTTTTTCTTTCCTTGCCATTTTCAAAAAATTTTAAACCTTGAAAGTACGACAAAGCTTCTTCTAGTTTCTCTTCTGGTAATTTACGATTAACGGAGAGGCCACACTTATAGGGGTTTGAATCATTAACGACTCTACTGTTTAATGAGTCAAATATATTATTGATTTTCTTCAAAAATATTGCCGTATTTATTGAAGATAGACTCGCTAATTTTTTTGTAGCACTTGCTGTTAAAATTGCTGCAGAGACAGAATTGCTAAATATCTGAGCAGCATATTTCACACGCATTTTTTCAAACGTTGTGGGATTTATATGTTTTTCGGTAATTTTGACCATTGCTCTTGCAACTTTACTTTCCTTGTCGGTTTTATAAGTGTCGATTATATCTTTCCAGGACACTTCTAAGTTATTTACCATTGTTTTTATTCTACTATTCATAAAATTATTTCTTAGACTTTTAAGTAAATGTGGGGGGTCATAGCAAATGAAAATGACGTGTCTATTAATTTTTAGAATGGAGTATCTATTGTTGCGCCAAGTAACCTTATTGCATTTCTATTATTTGTTCTTCGATCACAAACGAAAACGCGAGGAACCATATCCAAAGAAAACAACTTATCTAATACCAATAAAATGAGCTTTTGTAAAATATTACCGTTCGTTGGACCAGATGAAATAAAATAACAGAATGGCATTTTCCAATTACATTGAAGTCCCCTTAAATAAAATACCAATGCACGATTACCATGTTTGTTGTTCCTACCAAGAGAACCGAAATCTTCAAATCCCTCTACAACATCCAAGACTATTATAATCTAAACCTTTTTTCAAAATTATTTCGTCACACATTATTAATCTTAATTTTAAATTTTTGAATCAAATTTGTATTTAGACCAGTTTGTAAATTAAAGATTTTTAACCAAGATTGACTTGTTGATACTCCAGATAGCGCAAATTTTAAATGTTTTTGTAAGTATTTATAAGTACTTGGTGATTTATAATATAATGATAAAGATAGCTGTTTTTCCCGTGTTATCCATTCTGTTCTATATGAATTAAAACATTGCATGTATATGAGAGTTTTTACGGATGGAGCTCGATATTTTAATAAATTTTCTAAAATATTTTTAGTTGAAAATGATCTCATTTTCTTTTTTTTTTCTTAATTCGCAAACTCTTTTTTTAGCTTCACTTTGCGGGGCGATACTTGCGGAGATTCCATATTAATAATTCTCGAACTAATTACTGATATTGGGCTACTACTACTACATCTACTACTACTACGTTTTTTAATAATATGGGCTACAGACTCTTTGAATGAACTTGATCCTGCACTAATATTTTCTTTCAAAGGGTAGGTCGCAATGGGCATTCTCTTTTCGGAAACCGAAGATACTGTAGATGTTGAAGGTTGTGTATCCATATCCATTCATAAATGAGATATTGATACTTATATAGTGTGATTAGTTTTGAGCACAATTCGTAATTCACTTATTATTATTACTTTTTAATGAGAAATTACCATAGGTTCCTAGGGCAAAAATATGATGATTTAGCACAACATATCTATATCCAAAAGTTTACGATTAAGCTCGAATCAGATTTTAAAGTTTCAATAAATATTATTTCTTTTGTTAATTAACTGCTTTATTTGAATTAAATTTATTACTAATGATTATCTTAATATAACACATATAACATAAAAAATAATATATTTTTTATTGATGCATATAACAAAAAGTAAAAAAATATTACATTTTACTTTGAAACTTTTTTATGATATATGTATATTATTATCTTCTGCTATTATCACACAAAAACATGTATTTTTGTTATCTAGTAAAAAACAAAATGTAATTTTCCATCGAATCGAAAATACAAGATTTTACACTAATTATTTCTAGTTAAATTTTAACATTGTTAAAACATTGTCAATTTTTCAAATCAGTTTATTAATTTAAGTAAATAAACACAGTTAATTTCTTTCTTCACTATTTTATTTAATCACTAAATGTACATTTCGAACACTATGTGTTGTCTAGAATTGACTGTCGATTAATTATTTTAATTTATGAAACAGTTGTTCTCTTTATTCTTTGAAAAATATTAAGTATTCAATTATTGTGTAATATTAATTAAGTATAAGTGAATATAAAAAGAAAAATTTTCTACTAATAACTTTCATATGTTGTAATAATTACAAGCAGAAAACGATGTGTCTTTAAATTGTTAAAATGTATTATTTTTTATTCCTTCATTTAAATACAATACAATACAATTGCAGTTATTTAAAAAAATATCTATAGTAAAAATAAGTCAAAATGAATATATTGTTATATTATTGTTATTAAAAATATAAATTTCATCTTAGTCGGGTTTATTTGATTAAAATATATATATATATTCTTTTTAATAAAAAAAAGTGCTGATGAGTGTTTATTTACTCTAGACCCGGCACGCATTTATGAGTCAGCATCCTGTCGCATCGTTTGTTCGGATGTGGAGATAACTAGAAGGATTTAGGAGGATAGCACTAAACCGAGATTCACGACAGTAATGGCGGCAAACATGTGTTTTATTAGATTAAGCAGTACATTGAGTGATCTTGAGACGATGAACGCTACACACAGACTTCTTGTGAGCGGGAGCGCTGCGCGGAACTTTAGCGCGCCAAGAATGTTGAGTACAATTGGTTGCATACAGTGATTGTTTAAATCTAACACTCCCTCCAAACGATCACCTGTCAAACATATGTTTGGTCATTCAGTGGAAATGTAGGTTAGTAAGACAATGTTACAATAAAAATGAAATGCTGCGTACAAAAACAGTAAGAGTAGTGTTAGTAAACAAGTTTACAAAAGTTAGCGAATAAAGGAGTTACATATTAATACATATTAAGATAAGTCGATAATGCCGATTGCGTTGCGAAATTTTACAAATGGATCATGTGGTAGTGCTTTGGTGAACATGTCGGCAAGTTGTTCTTTCGTATTGACATAGTCTAAATTGATTTGCTTTTCGCGGTATTTTTCACGTACAAAATTGTATCGTACATCAATATGCTTTGTGCGGTGGTGATACACTGGGTCTTTAATTAACTTTATGGCACTTTGATTGTCCACATTGATTGTAACAGCACTTATTTTTAGGTTCACTTCGTCACAAAGTTGTGTTCTCCATGTGATGACGTTGTTGTTGGTCAGAAAGAGAAATAATTTTATAGAGATGGAACCAGTATCTTTGTTGCGAGTCAATTGCAGGCCGATGAAAGTGTTCGGGTAACTGGTTTTAATTTTGAAGTCTTCTTGAAGATGACTGTTGACGATGTCCAATGTCGATTGCATTTTGGCGAGGATTAGCCCATCGTCAACATAGAGGATTAGTATGACGTAGTCGTTATTTACGACACCCTGGTAAATGCATTGATCTTTTGCACACTGGTTTAATCCAACCCGAATGAGTGATTCACGAAATTTCTCGTTCCAGCATCTCGGTGCTTGCTTCAGCCCATAAATTGACTTTATTAGTTTACATACTTGATTCTTTTGAATATGCATGCCTTCAGGCGGTTGCATGTAAATTTCTTCTTTGAGTTCGCCGTATAGAAATGCGGTTTTCACGTCAAATTGTAGTATGTTGAGTTGTTGGCTGGCAGCGATGGCGAGGAGTATGCGGATTGTGTCATATCTGGTTGTTGGTGCGAATGTTTCATGGAAATCTACACCTCTCACTTGTGAGAATCCCTTCGCGCATAGGCGAGCTTTGAAAACAGGTTTTCCGTTTATGGTTTTTACTTTAAAAACCCATCTGGATCCTATTGAGGTCTTGTATTGAGGTAGATCAGTAATTTCCCAAGTATTATTTTCGTTGAGGGATTGGAGCTCTTCATCAATGGCTTCTTGCCAATTTAGCTTTTCGTCACTATTCATAGCTTGCTGATATGTGTCTGGAATTACTAGTTCCGACAAATTCACTTCAAAATCTCTATCGTAGTCTAGTAGATAGGATGGTTCTCTGATAGTGCGTCTTGGTCTGCCCACATTGTTTGTTTCCGGTTCATGATCGCTTTCTTCTTCTTCTTGAGCGTCTTCGTGAGGGTTTTCTTGGTTCTCATTGCAATTATCAGGTTCCGGTTCAGCTTCTGCTTCTTCTTCATCATCATCATCTAGTTCAATTAGGTTATAGTGTGACAGCTCAGTGTTTTTGTTGTTATCGGATACACTTTCTTCGTTAAACATAACATGTTTAGAGACTTTGATGTTACCTGTATTGATGTCCAGTAGGCGATAGTTGGTTGAGTTTCCATCGTATCCTACTAGCATCAGCTTTTTGCATTTGGCGTCTAACTTGCCACGAAGATGAGGAGGCGTTTGTAAATAAGCGTCTGATCCGAAGACCTTCACATGTTTTAATGACGGCTTTTTACCTGTCCATAGTTCGAAGGGGGTTGTGTTCTTATTCTGTGAGTTTGGTGTTCGATTTAGAAGGTATACGGCCGTGTTGGCTGCTTCAGCCCAAAGTGACAGCGGGAGTTGTTTGGCCAATAACATAGCGCGTACGCTGTTCATGATTGTCCTGTTTTCACCTCACAGCGCCCATTCTGCTCTGGAGTATAAATCCCTGTCGTTTCCAGAACGATTCCTCGTTGGCGAAGAAAATCTTGCGTGTTGTTGTTGATGAACTCTTTCCCGTTGTCGACACGTACACGTTTAATGTCGTAACCGAACTGATTTTTAAACAGATTCACTACGTCACGAAATACACCGAAAACTTCACTTTTATGTTTTAGCATGCGAATTACGCGGTAGCCTGAGAAGTCGTCTTTAAACAGCAAGTAGTAGCGCGCACCACCGATGGAGTCTTTTTGCATTGGACCGCAGACGTCGGCGTAGATGAGATTTCCTGGTGCGGTTTCCTTGTCGTTACGCTTGTTGAATGGATGCTTATGCTGTTTTGCGAAGATACAGTGTTCACAGAAGAATTCTTCGTTGTTTGTTAGCTTCAAGTCTGGGATGAGGTTTTTGCTGAATATTTCTCTGACAGATTGCTTGTTCAGATGACCCATACGTTCATGCCATTTCCGTAAAGAACCAGTCGCAATGTTGGCTTCAATCGAGTTTGGACGAATGAGCAGCTTATACAGATTGTTTTGATTGCGACAGGCTGTGGCGATGAGTTCACGATTCTTGAATATTCTAGCTTCAGAGTTCGACTTGGAGATTGCAAAACCCTTGTGAGTGAGTTGTCCTTCAGAAATGAGGTTTCTTTTTAGGCCTGGCACGTGCCATACATCTGTCAGTTCACTGTTCTGCCACTGGCCGTTGATTAGCTTCTCAATTTTAATATTACCGACTCCTTTAATTTCCAACTGCTTGTTGTCTCCTAGGGAGATGAATTGTAGTTGCTTGGCTTCCTCAAATGTGTAGAAAAGGTCTCTGTTTTGTGTCATGTGGTTGGAAGCACCGCTGTCCAGGATCCACGATTCATCTGCATTGATTGTGCAGACTAATACATCAGCTTCGCTCTTGTGAGCAATGAGGGCGTTGTTTCTAGAAGTGGACGGTTGGTTGTGTTGATTTTGTTGGTTTTTCCTCTTCAATGTCCGACATTCCCTCACATAATGACCCTTTTTCTTGCAATAGTTGCAGACAGCGTTTTTCTTAAAGTTGGAGCCGTTCGAGTTGTGCGATGGTTTCGATTCGTAGGCGACAAAAGCTCTGGCGGTTTCTTCTTGCCCTGCTAGGTTTACTTCTTCGTCTAGCAGTCTGGCGGTGAGATAGATCAAATTCTGTTTGGCATCATCTAACGAGAGCCATGCTTGACGAAATGTAGCAAATTTTGGAGGTAAGGTGCTCAGAATTTTGGTGATGATTGCCGTTTCACTGATTGTGTCGCCAGATTCTTTGATCTGCTTGCCTAGGCTCTCTACCTTGGCGATGTGTTGCGCAATTGAGTCAGTAGGCGACATCTTGTATTGGTAGAAGCGTTCGTGTACGAGCATCTTGTTGGTTTCTGTCTTTTGCTCGTATATGGCGTCTAACTTACTTAAAATCTCAGCGGCGGAGTTGCAGTTTTCAATGAGGGAGATTTGTTGCAGCTGAAGAGCTGAGGACATGATGCACATGGCTAGGGCATCTTGCTTGGTCCATTTCTCCGCATCGTCAAGTACTGAGGGTTTCGCTGTTGCGCCGGTCGCGATGTCGTATACGCCTTTCGCACGTAGTATGCATTTGAGTTGGAATTTCCACTGGGGATAGTTTGTGCCGTCGAATTTGCTTACACTTATGTTTGTTGCCGAATCGGACATTTTGCCTGGGCCTTCGCGGATGCGCGGATTGTACGAAACTTAAGATGCCCGGACGTGCGTACGAGAGCACGTGTTCGCGATACACGAAAAAATACTTAAACGGTCCGAATTTTCGAAAAATATCGGTAAAGGCTTTTAGTCCTTGTTATCCTAAACGTCCTGGGCCCATAACCTGTTCGGATGTGGAGATAACTAGAAGGATTTAGGAGGATAGCACTAAACCGAGATTCACGACAGTAATGGCGGCAAACATGTGTTTTATTAGATTAAGCAGTACATTGAGTGATCTTGAGACGATGAACGCTACACACAGACTTCTTGTGAGCGGGAGCGCTGCGCGGAACTTTAGCGCGCCAAGAATGTTGAGTACAATTGGTTGCATAAGTGATTGTTTAAATCTAACATCGTTCTCGGTTCCCGTGAAATTTTAGGCGGTCGGAATTTCACCGCCCGCAAATTCCCGAGCACGATCGTCTCAACGTTGATTACAATACGTATAATTCAATACCATAGAAAACTACCCAAAGCTAAAGTAAACTGCAGTACGCAGAACTAAATATGCGCCGTCTGTTGGTCAATATTTTCACTACTCATGCGTAATCTGTTGTTCGGCATCTTTTAGTGACTCGCATTTCCCCATAAGGTTAGGCATCTATACAATATTTCAATCAACGCTAATACATAATAAGACAGGGGAAGAAAAGTTTTTTTTATAAATACAATGGAAAGTGGGAATTCTGAAAAAGGAGGGGATTAGGAGTTATCTAATGATAATAGATTACTGTATATGTTACTTAGTCCGTCGATGTCTTTTTTGAAGTTCATACGTTTTTTTTGTGAATGTATATTGCACATTTCGAGAAATGTCTTTAACCATATTTTGTTAATATTAAAATTTGTCTCCCATTGATATATTGGTAATTACAGAATTACTTTATGTTGTTGTTTCATTTTGATTTATCTCTGTAAAACTAATAATTACAATGTTGCTATTATTATAAACAACTGCAATTGTTTTACTATCTTTTTCATGGCTACCCATTTTTTTAATTTATAATAAAAATTAAAATGACTATAACACTTATTTTTAGAAATAACTATATCGTATGCCATATTGGATTAAAGAGAAAAAAACCTTTTGAATGAGGTCATAGCCAACTATGGTTTCCATTTAAAAAAACGTAAGTTTGCGTCATATCTCGGAAAATAATGGCGATAAAAATTTTCTGATTTTTTATTAATCTGCATAAAATTATCGAAAACTTTGTCATTTGCAGTTTTTTTGTTTCTGTTATAATAACCGAGATATATTGATTTGAAAAAATTGACACTTTTTACTTTTTTCAAAATATCTAGTTACCCTTGACTTTTTTGAAAACTTTGAAAGTAGAATTTTATTCGTCTCGTAAATCTACACCTCTTTCCCCATTTAACCGTTTCTCTATCTCTTATAGTTTCCGAGATCCCCATAGAGAACATCGAAAAAAACTCACCCTGTATATAATATATATATATACAGTGTGTAAAGTGATGGGGTTTCCTATAGGGAAAACTTTTTTAATATGAGTTTTAGGAAAAAAAACTTATTCTTTATAAAAAATTTTGCTTGCTTCGAAACTCCTTATGGTCAAAGAAAAAACCAGTTAACACTTAAGATAAGATAAAAAAATTTAAATTATGTCGAGTTGTTGATTTCAAATATGACTCAAAAACTCGGACTTAGTCATATTTAAAATCAACAACTCGACATAATTTCAATTTTTACTTTCCCTATATACGAAGTATATTTAGGGGAAGTATTTTTTTCGTGATTTTTTTTTAAATTTTTTTTTGCAGAAATATCCGGAATTTCTAAAAACAAATTTTGTGTCTGTGTGTGTCTGTCTGTCTGTCTGTCGGTCGGCGCTGTATCTCAAAAACGAATGATCAGAACTGAAAAGCTTTTGGTGAACAATTATAGACCGGAAGTGGAAGTTTATTCGAGGTGTTTTTTTTGTTTTTTCGTGATA
>OZ018393.1:33818530-33902849 GCA_963969525.1 Ontholestes murinus | reverse complement strand
CTTCCCTAATCTCTCACTCTCATGATCTAAAAACTACCATTTCTTCTCTCCAAACCCTTATTCATAATGTAGAACTTTGGTGTTCCAAATGGAGAATCCTAATAAACCCATCCAAACACAACTTCTTAACCCATTTCATAGATCTTCTCCAAACGATCCTAAAATGTATGTTGACAATATCACTATCCCACCATCCTCATTCTGCAAATACCTTGGAATACTAATAGATTCCAAAATTTCATTTAAACTCCATGCCAAATCCACGAAAACCAGAATCGTTGCAAGGGCCAGACATTTTAGGTCTCTAATCTTCAATAATCAAGGTATCTCTACCAACACTGCCAGTAGAAATTATAAGTTAATATGTCGGCCCTTGCTCGATTATGACAGTATCCTTTTTTCCCATTCCAGAAAACCTACAATAAATAATATACTTGTAACGGAGAGATCGGTCTTCAATAACCAACATTTTTCCAATCCCCTTTTTAACCCTGTTATATGACCTGACACAACTTACCCCTATTGATGTTGGCATGGATACTTTATTTACTAAATTTTCAACCCGCAGTTCTAATCGAGAGATTCTAGATATCTGCTGCCTGAAACGCAACCCTGGTATTCCCTCCAAATTTAAATTCCCCAAAAAACACTATATGAAATCATTAGTGTAATTCTTCGAACAATTGACAATTAAATAAAAAAGCTATTAATATTTTAGGCTGGACTGAAAAACCAATTGTCGATAGCCCGTTTACAATTAAAGCTCAAATGTAATAGTATATTGTAAAAGGAAAAAAACGTGTGACTAAAGATATTTATTATTATTTGAAAAGAATTTTTGCTTCGAGATAAAACTCGAATTCAAAATTGAAAGAATTTTATAATATGTTAATTTATTCGAAGTTGTCGGAAACAAAAATTTTAAAATTACACGAATTGATTAAATCGGAGTTAAAAGAAATTCCCGGGATTCGATTATGCTGGAATTAGAGATCGTGCAGATATTATGTACCATTTGATCCTCATAATTCATTACTTATTATTGTCGTGAATACTTATAGGATTACGTTTTATTTAGGAAGAATTGTGTAAGCATGTTGGATAAATAAATAAATATAAATATATAAATATAAAGAGATTTAAATTTGTACTGAACATGAACTTTTTTTTTAATAAAAATCAAGTTTATTTAATTGAAATTGAATCATAAAAGAAGCTTTGTTTTCAAAATATAGGTGGGATTGTAGGACATATCAACACGAGCAAATTTTATATGTTTAAGGATGTGTACGAAAACTCTTAATTAAAAAAATATATTGAAATTTGGAAAAAGCTGTTTCTGTTAACGATGGCTGGTCATTTTAAATTAAATATTGAGTCGCTCGATCCAACTATTTACAATAAAGGTCTGCATTCAAAGTTTATCCAGGATTTAACCCTACAAAATTAACGACCACGCGAATATTTCGCCAAACACATTGGGATTTAAACCTGGGGAGAGTTACTGCCTTTTACGTTTTGGATTTTCATATTACATCTCTAGTGATCAAACGATCAAAAAATACTTCTCTATTATGTCGCTGAAGCAATAATAATGTGGTGAATCGATTGACTTAGTTTTCTTTGAACACCTACTCTGCTTACTTTTCGAATTTGCTACAAATGCTTTTGGACTGACAACCAAAGTTAGTTGCGTGTTTGATAGCTCATCGATTGTCTTTCGGCCGTAAACTGTCATTGTTTAAAGTTGTTGATATCAAAACAAACATATTTTTTTATAAGCAATTTCTCTTTTCAACGGAAATATCGGTTCTGAAACTCCTAAATACCCTTTCAAGAATATTTAAAAAAACCTTTTTGAGTATCTGCGTGTATGACTGGCTTTGTATCTCAAAAATCTAGATTTTGAGTTGAATTTATGTTTTTATTCTTTTTGTTGAAAAGACTTTGCTGAAATTTCACGCACCGAACGTACTTCTTTGTTTTCTGCATTTTTGCTTATGATTATGTAATGTACATGGTTTTCGATAAAATAATGATATTCATGGCAATTTTCCTTTGGTTTATTAACCTTATAGGCTTTATAGAGAAGTGATCAACGGATCTCCTTCCGACCTACATTTTTCTCTTGACAATTTTTTATATGGTTTATAAAATCCTTTAGGTTCATGGACGTTTGTATCTCTAAATCTAAAAAGGTTTCCAAATATTTATTTAAATGAATAATTTAAATTACAGGAACTTCACAAATATAAAATATTTATTAAAATATTTGACTTCACTGTTGACACGTTGAAGATTCTGTATTGCACCTTTGTTCGCCAGATTCTAGAATATGCGGCAACAATTTGGTACCCATATGAGCAATATTTAATTAAGGCATTGGAAGAGGTCGAAAATAGATTTTTACGAATTGCAAACATTAGTCGCGTTAATATTAACTATAATATATTACTATTAAACTTAAATATGGTGTCATTTCTTTCTCGTAGGATTTTTTTGATATGTGCTTTTTATAAAAACTGCTCAATGGATTACTATTTGACGTCCTATTCTAAATTTGATTAATTTTTGGCATCAAAGTGAAGGAACTACTACTAGGTCAAAAGTACTTTTGATTGAAATTTCACCGGTTTAATTACTCCACTAATAAACCATTATCCAGGTTGATACATACAGCCAATTGTTCTACACATAACTTTAGATCTATTCGTAGGGCAATTGCTGTTATAAATCTGGATTTTAATTTTCGATAATTGTTTATTTAGTTTTAGTACATTTTTCGTTTGTTGATGTAATAGCGATGTATTTATACAAGTAATGTCATAGTTTGAATTAGATACCATTTTGTCAGTGTGCTTTGAAATTTAAAATATAGAAATATAGTGAATTAGTTGTCAACAAGCCATGGAGCGATACACAGCTCAAGATCTTGGATTTATTGTTACGGCTTATTTGACAAATTTCTGTTGTTTTACGCAACGTGAATTTCGTCGTCGTTTTCCCAGTCGTTATGTTATGTCGTTTGGCTGAGCGCCTCGTGCAAACAGGCTCCACTACAGATATCGCAAGAAGATTTTGGTGAAAGCTTTGAAATTGTTTCTACAAAGTGCAAAATGTTCACGAATTGCTGCCTGCTGACCGTCGGACAAGGTTAACTTACTGCCAAACTCTGTTGAACTTGCTACAAGAAGAGGTTGACTTAGTATCAAAAATCATAATGAGCGATGAAGCCCATTTGCACTTAAGTGGTTATATTAACAAAGAAAATTTGCGTTTCTGGGGCACAGAGAATCCACATGTAATGCAAGAAGATCCAAAGTGACTATTTGGTGGCGAGCGTTACAGGCAGATGCTAAACGAGTTTTTTTGCCGCAAGTTGCTGCGTTGGTTTCAACAGGGCGGAGCAACTACTCGGGTAACTATGGAGATTTTGAGGCACCAATTTCCAGATCGAGTGATCTTCTGTTTTGGATATTTGAACTGGCTGTGTAGATCGCCAGATCTAACAGCACCAGACTTCTTCCTTTGGGGCTTTTTAAAATCTCGCGTTTACCACAACAAACCACGAACCTTGCAAGTCTTGAAAGCTAATATTGGAGAAGAAATCGCCAATTTGGAGCCAGATGTTTTGCGAGGAAAAATACAAAATGCCATCAAACGAGCGCAATAATGTATAAACTTGGGAGGTGGCCATTTGAGAGATATATGTTTTTCCAAGTAATGTAACCAATAATACACATTCAAATAAACTTTTGATGAAAACAGAGTATGACATTACTTTTGCACCACCTTGTATATTAGGGTTAATTTAAGTTACTACATTTATAGTTTGTTATTATATTGATTTTGTATAAAAGAGGAAACTCGCTAAAATAAATAATTTTACATTGGATGTGAAATTATTTTGATTATTTATTTTAACTGTATAATGTTTATATACATACATTTCTACACTATTTATTCACAAATATCGCGTACAACTATTTATCTGAGTTTATTCATTTACTTACACTTGCACCTATTAATTTCCATGCTTTTCCATTTACATTTACTCCGTATGTATATCGGGATAATAACTATCCATCTGTATAGAGCCCTTGCGCTTTTATAGTCTGCCGCATATTCTAGCGGGCTCGGCATAGATTACGATGAATATCACAAGGTGAGAAATCTAATCACAGCACTAATTTATAAATACCCACATAAATAGCACAGACAGTACCAAGAAGACATAACTTTGAAGACAGACAACTGAAACACAAATGGGTACAACTTTGCCACTATCCCTCGTAGCTGTAGATTTTAAATACAAAAAAATAGTGATACTTACAATTACTTTCACAGATTTAGATCTTAAGGCAACGTTTCACGATTTCGTTTGGTTTTTGATAGTTCTGATCTATTTATTTGGGAGTAGCTAAGTAGTAAAATTAAGAAAATCTACAAAAAGCCATTGTAGGATATATTTTCTTGTTTATTTTTTAATTTTAATAATTGGAATCTAACTACAAATAACTTTGGTCAAACCTAAATTTCCATAACAATATGAGAAAATTCGAATTAGTGTTAACTCTATAATTCATTAAATCATCAAAATCTTTTCGTAAACACTCTAAAAACTATAAAATTGTACTCAAATGTTAAAGGTTTTTAATTTATATTTATCCTGTCCACCTCTTAACAAATAATTATATATTTATATTATATGTTTGTGTTATTTTAAATATTTCTAATTTTATTTCAACTAATTATTATACCAATTGATTAATAAATAAAATTAATTAATGAATTTAATTAAATTTTCAGGGTATTTCGGCAAGTACTTGAACAAATACAACGGATCGTACATACCGCCCGGCTGGAGGGAGTGGGGCGGCTTGATTATGAATTCCAAATACTACAATTATTCTATCAACATGAATGGGAAGAGGATAAAGCACGGCTTCGATTATCACAAGGTAAATAAAATTTATTATCAGGCCGGACGCGCGATTAATCTTCATGAAAACGCTCGAATCGTGACAACCTCTCATTATTTCTGAATTTAGCATTTAAACCAGCGGCGCACAAACCCATACGAGCAGACGACCAGACGACCAAAGCGCCGCCGCTTTGTGCAGGGAAACGTTTTAAAATACAATGTAATCAGGAATCGACTTGACATTTCGTAATGAAATCGGCCCGGCCGCAATTCATTCGCACGAAATTAATTTATCTTATTAATCGCGTGTATTAAATTCATTAATTTCAACAATGGATCTTTATATACGTAACGTGGCGTATTATAGACTTTTGTTTTGTTTTCTCTTTGCATAGATTGGTTCTATTTAAATTTGCCCCCAGAAATTGATTTAATCCTCAACAATACTTTTCACAATGAACGTCTAATATATAATTCAATTTTATTTCGAAAAAAAAAATTTACTTGTTGTATGTTGTCCAATAATATTTATTACTATATACATCAAGATAGGGAAACAATTTTTGGCTAAACTTTGCACATAAATTTAATTATTATTAAGGTAGCAATTAATTAAAATTTGAAAGAACAAGAATAAACATATTTTTTTATTTATAATGGATTGGTTTCCCCTATTGGTTACACACCCCCCTACTCTTCGTGGTTTCGATATCGCCCCACCCTCTCTCATCCATTCCCCTATCCTTTTTATTCCCCCTATCCATTCATCACGGACCTCCTTGCACTCTTGGCCTAGATGGCTCTATGTGTCCCTTCCATTCTCGCACAACGCACACCTACCATACCGTTCCCCCATCCATACCTTCCTTCCTCTTTCGTCCGATCCACATCTAGCTCTTGCCAGAATCACTTTCTTGGACCTTGTCCGCTCTGCCTTCAATAGATACTCTGGCACCCTTCCATACACTTGCCATCTTCTATACATTGGATTGTACCCACTCCTTACAATACTCTCTTGCCGTTCTTGCGCTTCCACTTCCAGCCATTTTACTCTCATCCAAGCAGATACATTCACCCTGCTCCAGCCAATCGTTCACTACAGTTTCCGCCATTCCCGTTCTTTCATACATTTTTTTTCTTTCCAATCTCCATTTACACTCTCCCACCCCCACACAAGTTTTCCATACCTCTTTTACTAATCTCTCACTATTCCACGTACTCACATTCATCTCATACCTAGACACTCTTTCCATTGCCTCTACGTGCATACTATACCGATTTGATTCCTGAAGCAGAATATACCTAGGAGTTGATCTCACCACTCCTAGTAGCTGCTTCAGGAACGTCGTCTGCTCTCTCTCGATGCAATCATACTCTTTCATTCCCCACGTTTCCACACCATACATCAATATTGGTTTCACGCACGCATCCCACAGTTTACACGTCATCAGGAAGTTTTCCCCACTTCTCTTTTGCGATGCACCATGCCTTCCTTGCTTTCTGTTGCAAGTATTTGACGTGCTCCCTGTATCCCCCACCACTCGTAAACACAAACCCCAGATATTTAAATTCTTTTACTCTCTCAATCACTTCTCCTTTCAATTTCAATTCCTCCACTCTCCCTTCTCTTCCTCTATTCCTAAACTTCATCCATTTTATTTTCTTTACATTCACGCATAGACCCCTTTTATCCATATACCTCTCAACTCTTCCTAACATATCTTTCATCTCTCCCAAGTCTCTCGCCAGTAGCACTATATCATCCGCGTACGCCAACATCCATACTTTCATTCTCCCAATCACTACTCCGACCGCCTGCCCTTTTCTCAGCACCTCCTCAAGCTCACTCATATATATATATATATTAAATAACAAAGGGCTGAGCGGGCATCCTTGTCGTACCCCCTTCCACATCCTAACCTTGTCTGACATATTCTCCCCCACTTTCGCTCTCATCTATGTCTCTCCATACACCCTTTTCACCCATTCCACCGTCACCGTACTCACACCTCTCCTCTTCAGACATTCCATCAATTTCTCCCTAGGCACAGAATCATACGCCGCTTTCAAGTCTACAAATACCCCGTATACACTCTTTTTTTCCTCTAACATCCTCTCAACCACCCTTGCAAGCGTAAAGATTTGATCTCGCGTTCCCCTGCCCTTTCTAAATCCGCCTTGCGTTTCCGGCAATATTTCTTTTTCCTCCACCTCTTCTTCTAGCCGGTTCTTTACCACCGTCATGGCAATCTTGTACCCGGTACACATGATTGAAATTCCTCTGTAGTTTCCAATCTCTTTTTTGTTGCCCCCCTTGTGTACCGGGCACATTACGCCTACTCGCCAAGACTCCGGCAGTTCTGACTCGCCTCTCCACATCCTGTTCAACAGAACTCCGAACTGCCTCTTCCCTTCTTCTCCCACTATCTTCCACATTTCGGCCTTCAGCTCATCCAGTCCCGCAGCCCTGCCTCTTTTAATTTCCTCGAAAGCCCTTTCTACTTCTTCTTCATAGAAAATAATATATATAACATACCTAGGAGTTCAATTAGATAGGCGATTACAATTCAATGAACATATAGACTATACATGTAAAAAAATAGGAAAAAGTTGGGTGTGCTAAGATGAACTAGTTATTATATGTCACAAGCCACCAAAACAATCATGTGCAACACCATCATACTGCCACATTTTCACTTTGCAGGAACTATTATGTATCTAGCAAATAGTGGATCTTTGAAAAGACTTCAGATATTGCAAAATAAAGGGAGGAGAATAATTTTAAACTGAAATAATTATACTAATATCAGAACAATGCTGGAAAGATTGGAGTGGCTTAACATTGAAAATTTTGTGAAATTTAAAGTTTTAATTTTTATTCATAAGATTTGCAATGGAAAGATGCCAAAGTATTTCGATAGTAGTATCATTACCAATGCAGATGTCCATGTATACAACACAAGAGGCAGAGGAAATATCTTTTTTGAACACAAGAATAGAAAAGCGGGACAAAACACAATTTTCTATAAAGCTGTACGAGAGTATAATAATCTTTCGGTAGCTCTAAAAGCAGAAGAAAACATAAATAAATATAAAATAAAGTTAATAGAATACTTGAAGAATCTTCAGTAATTGTCATACCGTAGGGGCTGTGCATTGAGTGTAAATAGTGTTAATATAAAATGTTCCTATAGCTATAAGTACAAATTTAGATAAGTATTACTAAGTTATAGATTTATTTTGTTTATTGTACATATATAAAAATGCTTTTGGACTGATTTTATCACAGTATTATTACGTTATAGTTTTATTATACATATATAGATATAATTTATAGGTTAAGTGAGATAAAATATTTTATTTATCATTCTATGTTGTTATACAGAAAAAAACCTTTAAATCATTTTTAAAAGACTTTAATATGAACTAAACTGATATTTTTCCTTGCATCCAGTTTTTGACAAAAGACGATCAACTATTTTTTTTCAAATTGGACTGTATATATATTTTGTATTGATCCGGAAGGAGATTTACAGAGGTACAGCACTAAAGGTATTTCGTCAGTCACCCTGTATAGCATATTGCTAAATAAAGATTATTATTATTAATAATATGTTCAATTTGATTAATATAAGATTTATGATAAATTATGATAGGTTACAATTATTAGTTATTTCTACTATTGAAATAATAACATTATGAATCTTGAATAATTTTTAATTTAATAAATTAACTTTGGGGTTCATCATGAGAAACTCCAAAGATTTCAAAAACAGGGCCACTTTAGTTTTTTTAATGTTTTACACTTTTATTAGATCTAAATTAGAATATTGTTCTATCGTATGGTCGCCTTTCCATTCTAGCTACCTTTAGCAAATTGAATCTATTCAGTGCAAATTTCTACAGCTGCTTTATTTAAAAAATTACAAAAAGTGTCTGGTCCAAAATTATGATTATAATCTGTTGTTTTTGGAATTTAATATGTTCTCACTAGAAATGTGTAGAAAATTGTCATCTCTGATATTGCTCTATAACTTGATTCATAATTGAGTCAATGACACTCATTTACTGGCACAACTAAACTTCCAGGTTCTGAGGTTAAATGCTTCCTTCCCACTACGAGAACCAATGTTTTATAATATTCGCCTATTTTCATAATGATAAGAAACTGCAACAGATTTTTGGATTTGGATATATTTAATACCTCTTTATCAGAGATTAAGACACAGACACTAAAAGGTAATTACAATGTTTTGTATATTGTTTCTCCTCAACTAAGTCACTTGTATTTTCCTTTTTATTGTTTTCTATTACTAGTTTTATAATTTTTGTAGTTTATTTAATTTTTGTGTACTATGTTATGTTTAAGTTTTGTTTACATTTCTCTGTTAATCAATGTTATTATTATTATTATGAATTTTCTGTAACCAAAAAATCACAGTTTTCAGACACAATTTTTTTGTTTGCTTCAGATCTTTTACTGTTAACATTGGATCTATTACATCACATGTGATTATTTATGCAAAAGGATGACAAAATTTGTTACAGGATGAATAAGTGGTTTTGTTTCCAACTTTATAACCACATTTACTAGAACATCAGAAATTAATAATTCATTCATTTATAAGTGAAGTAAGGAATTTTACTGAAGAAAGAAAACAGGATCACTTTGTTTTACCACTTTTTATTTAACAAAATACATGTGACTATAGTTTCGACTATCAACTAGTCATTATCAAACATAACTTTATGTTTGATAATGACTAGTTTATAGTCGAAACTATAGTCACATGTATTTTGTTAAATAAAAAGTGGTAAAACAAAGTGATCCTGTTTTCTTTCTTCATTATATTCAAGATGTACCACAAAGTAAACGCCTCCACAATTAAACATTTTAAGGAATTTTATTTTCGTTTCATCATAATTCAAAAAAAAATTTAAAAAAATATGTAATGATGAACTCAATAAAATTCCTTGCTTCACTTGAAAAATATCACTTTTAGGTATAGGGTATGCTTAATATTTTTTGTAAGAAATTAGATGAAGAATAATTTAAATTTAAAAAAATATGATTCGATTTAAAAAAAAGAGCTGTGACAATTTGAAATTTTAGAAAATGGCGTGTCTGATACAAAAATGTTCCAAGATCAATAAAAATAAGATAATTGAAATTTTTTAAAACGAGTTATTACAAATATAATTTAAACACAAAAACTGTATATTGGATATATGAAATATAGGGGAAGTATTGTTTTCGTGAAAATTTTTTGAAATTTTTTTTTAACGGGAATCAGATTTGAGATCCCCTGAGTTGAATCCACTAATTTCTGGAAAAAATTGTTTTGTGCCTGTATGTGTGTGTGTGTCTCAAAAACCAAAGATCCTTTTGAGGTGAAACTTAAGGTTTTATCATTAAGAACTGGAACTGAAAAGCTTTTCATGAACATTCATAAACCAGAAGTGGATGTTTACTCGAGCGTTTTTTTGTTTTTTCCGATATTTTTGTAAATATGAAAGATATTACATAACTTTTCAAACCAAAGTTAGAGGTAATGAGAAACTGGACAAGTTTTATTAAAACATGTTTTTCGTAAAGTTCTTAACTTACGAGAAAAAATTTAAAAATTAATCATTTGAAATTTTTTGCCTATTGCTAATAAACTATAGGAGTTACATGTAATTTATATGACAAGTAGTTGTAAAGAATCCAAAATTGAGCAAATTATTAAGAATAACCTTTTTGCGTAAACCTAATAGTTTTCAAGAAAAATGAAAATATGTGGTTCATTCCAGTAATATGTATATATATATAAATTAATTTATATTTTAGTATAACAACAAAACAAAGAAAAAATGTTTCTAAATAATATGCATTAAGTGATATAATAACTCTAACTTTATTTCGATTATATTAATGCATTGTATAAGATAAAAATTAACAATACAAATTTTACATGTAAATTCCCTATGATAAGTGATCATCTGAGACATACGGTATAAACATTTAATGTAGTTGTTTACTATCACCTCGACAGCACATTGACTTGTGTCAACATTCACAGTATCATCCTTGCCTTTGTATATGTGTATTTTATTTCGATATTGAGATACATGCCTCAATTCTATTACACAATCCTTTTTTTAATTTTCTGAATCTTATCTCGGGTCTTATTTCTTGCACTGCAATTGTGCTTGCTTGTATGAATTCTCGATTTCTATTCTGAATAAAGCTTTGGCTTCCACATTTTCTTTGCCTTTTATGTGTTCTACCTGAAAATCATATTCCTCTAACAAGTTACATTCTTGATAATTTCAAAGATGGATTCTTCACTGTGAATAAATAAAAATCAGTGATTTGATCTTACTGTAAATTTCTTTCCATAAATAGAAGGCCGAAAATGCATAATTAAAGTATAAAGTAATAAATAATATTTAATATAGCAATCTGAATTATAATCATTATTATACAAATTTAATTTGAACGATACAAATGAAATAAATTTCTTTTGGACACGTTCTATTTGATCTTAGTAACGTTTATAATAAGGTTACTATATGATAGATGCATATTCGACATTGGATTGAACAAGACTATAATATAAATTTTTAATGTATTATAACGAGATATTATAAAACTATAATTTCGGCCTTTTTTTGTCACTTAAAATACGTAGCCTGGAATCGGTAAACTGAAATGAGTTGTTCCTCAAGGACTGGTATTAGGGCCCATAGTATTTATCATATACATAAATGATGTACCGCAACAAATTCAAGCAACAAAAACAATACTGTTTACAGACGATACAACCATATTAAATTCAGAATTAAATTTGGACAAAGCAGAAACTCAAAATAAACAGGCTTTAAGCGAAGTGTCAAAGCGATGCTTAAGTAAGAGAATGCTGCTAAATCAATCAAAAACTAACAAATTGATTTTTAGTCTTAAACCAAGCTTTCTTGGAGTTGAATTAGATCAGTAATTGAAATGGGATTGCCACAGTGAAATTCTGGCAAAAAATGTTTTCTGAATTAGAGGAATGGCAAAAAATAGGGCATAAACAACTGTTAACCTCATATTTTGCCATATTTGAGTTGCAAATTCTTTGTTGTAATTCTTTTCCAAGGCATCGCAGTTTTGTGTTGCAACACCAGGTTGTTTGGATTATTGCCTGAATACCATACCAAAGCGATTCTAAACAAGCTTTCATAAATGGAATTTTTTTTTTGCTACAAGTACAAATACGATTACAAAAATTAAAACTGTGACATAATTATTATGGTATAAAAGTCTTTAATAAGCTATCAATGAATACTAGAATTTTGGCAATTCATCGATTTAAAATGAAGATTATAAAATCCCTCATTGAAAAGCCCCATACAACATTGCTAATTTTATTGCTAACAATGATATAAATTAAAGAAAATTATAATTTTTAATGAACCTTCTTTTAATTTAAATCTATAGTTTTTTTCAAACATGTGTATAATGTTTTTTGATCAGATTTTTGACAAAAGTCGAACTAGTTAACATGAGTTTATAATTTTTAATTTGATTTATTATTATAATTTTGATTTTATTTTATCAATAAATCCATTTTAATAGTTTGTTAGTTACACTTATTTATTTATATTTATTTAAAATAATTTTTATCAATTTCTTTGTATAACCTATGTTTTGTATGTCTTAATTATCATCAGTTTAAAGATTCGTTGATACCCGTTTCTTAGTTTTGATTTTGTTTTATAATTTATATAGAATTTTGAAAATATTTCCGTCATCGGGGTATTTATGACAACATCGGAAATATGTATCTAACATTTATTTAAATCTACTCCCAATAGAAGAATCCATTATGAACAGCACTATGTCAACCATTATATGTTTGTGTCGTTCTTAATTATATATTTATGGGCCTTTAATTAAATAATTAATATAAACAAGCATTTACTGTTCTTTATTCAGCTGGTTTATGTATTTTTGTGTATTTATGAGGCAAAGCATTTAGTTTTATTATTTAGAGTAAAATTGTTTCTATGTAATTAATTTTGTTTGATTTGAAAATTACTACTTTTCCTTTATGGTTTTATTAAATTGTTACCAATTTCTCTTATTTCATAAATATTAAGTTTTTCCAATAAAATTTTATGCATTTCTTATTAGATGCCTTTGAGAGGTTTAGAAATATTTCCAAAGTTATTTCTCCTCACTCCAAGGCCCGTTGCACCCTTTTTATAACTAAATATTGTTGTAGCATTCATAAGGCAAATAATTTATATTTAGTAAAAATTTTAAATGCCTTACACAAACACTCATAATTTGTTTATACAGGTCGTATAATACCTGTTTTAGACTTCTATAAAATAAAATGACTGTTCACTTAACCAGTGGTAAAACAAGTTTTCAACTATCATGGTTATAACTAGTAATATACTCTAGAAACTCTAGACACTTATTTATTATTAATGTATGTAATTGGTATGATTATGTGTTTTTTAATTATCATTTCTGTAGGAATTTCAATGAACCCATTTCATAAAGAATTTATTATATAATATTTCATGCAGGAAAAATGTGTTTTAGTTCTTTTTTAATGTTATATCTTGTAAATAATGTATTTTGTAATATATTTATAATGTTTGTGATATTGCAAGATAATTTAAATAATAATCATTTAAATTATTTTCTAAATATTCATTTTTTTGGTTAAATTGGTTTAAACATATAAATTTTGTTTTATTAACACTAGCCAGTTGGTATTTTTGTCAGTAATCTTTATATTAGTTTTTTGCCTATGGCATATCTATACAAGTAAATAATCTGATAATTGTGCTAATTTTTTATAATAATGTTATATATAATTAGAAATTAAGTTTCTAAAACAGATTTAATTTTCAGAAAATCATGGTGCATACTAAGCAGGCAGTCTGTAAACACACTGGTGGGATTGGTAGTAATTTAGCCAAAAAACGGCGAAGAAGTCAACAAAAAGCCAGCTTCTAGCAGTGAAACCAAGAAGAACCCTGCGTGAAATTAGACGCTATCAAAAGTCCCTTTCAACTTTTATTTAAGAAAAATTTTACGGAAATGTTATGCTAACTTATGCTTCCAGATAAGCAGTATTGAAGCTCTTTAGTATAAACATGTTTATTCACTTAATTTAGTTATTATTTATTGTACAATATGCTGTTAGTATTACATATATACAAATTTTAGGATATATATTTAATAATTACAATTTTGGTCATAGCGCTTCATATTATGGAATTCTCTGTCAGCAAAGTATTTCTACCATTCAAACAATAATTTCGCCATTACTGGTAGATTTATATTCATTTTACATAAAGTTATCTTAATGACTTTGGATTGTCATATTGACTACATTTATTAATGCAATGTATTATATTATAAATTTTTCATTCGGCATTAACGTACGTCACATAATATCTTTTTAAATATTTTATAATTATTACTTTTGTCTTCAAATTCTCTTCTTGTTTCACTCAATATTTACTATTTACATTTTGTTTTTGAATTGCCTCACATTTTTGTATCCCGTGCTCCAGAGACTTTTTTACACAGCTTTACAGGCCATTATTTGTTATATTGTTCTAACTAAATCTTGTTACTATTATTATGTCTGTTCTCCCTATCTATAGGTATTGAGGTGCATTCCTTATGTTCTGTATGAATTTTTGATTGTATTTTGGCTGCATTATTTTGTTTTACCTTATTTGTCCATCCACCCATCTACTTAGTATTTGTATCTCTGCTACTTCCTAAATGTTTCTTTGTCTTGGCATTTTTTAGACTTTCATTCCTTTATCTGTCTTCTGTATAATTTCGTTCTTTTAATTTTCTGAATATTTTCCCCTAATACTATAATATTGTATTTTTGCTTCTTTTTGCATTTTAGTGTTTCTTCATTTTTATCCTGTGTGATTTTATTATTCTAATGCTTCATACGTTTCCAAAATCATAGTGTTTTCTTCCTTGTCACCATGTGGTTTTCTGTTGATATTCATGTGTCTAGTAGTTTTTTTTATATGTGTACTTTCCTCAAGTTTTATTTTCTTAATTTGTTTCATTTCCATAATTTCCTATTTAGTCTTAATTTTTGATAGACTATTTTAACTGCACATCCACTTTCCGGCTCTTTCTGTATATTTTTTCATTTTCAATTTCTTTTGTTATTGTGATTTTTTGTAGTTTTTCATTATTTTGATTTTATCTTTATGAACCTTACACTGCTATTTTGAAATTTTATTTATAGATCAACCTTTATTATTTCTTTTATGAATTTTACCATTTCTTCTTCATTTTTTAATTCTTTCCCGTTTAATACTATATTATTTATACCTTCTTGTCTTGTTCTTTATGTGTTTGTATTTTGACTGCATTATTTATTGTAGTTTATTTGTTTTCATTGTGTAACCCAGATTTTAGACACTTCCATTGCTTTATCTGTTTCTGTTTTTTATTTCATACATTTATTCCTGGTTTTCTAATGCTCTCACAATAAAGTTTTGTTTATGTTTATTAATTTGCAGCCGATTCTTTTAATGCACCTCCATACTTCAATTTCATATGTCACTAAATTATATTGCATCAAGAAGCATTTGTAATTTGAAGTTGTTTTTAAATGTTATCCTTCCTAGTTTTCATTTTTTTCACTTCTATGTGTGCTTTTTGTAGTTCATATGAGACTTCTGTTTTTTTAGTCAGTATCCAGATATTCATACTATTGTACTAGAATTAGTTTTATACCTTTTACTTCTAATGTTTTTTCTTTCCTTTTTAATTAATTTAATATTATTTTAGTCAATTCTGGGAGTCATTTATAGAGTTCTTTTGGTGTTGTTGAACTAGAAACTTACTACAACATGCATATATTAGCATGCATTTTTAATACTTCCGATTATATTTCCTTCATATGATAAATTCTATCATTGTTCTTCCTTCACTGTTAATTGGTGCTCATTCTACCTTTACCATTCTATTGTCCTAATACTTTTCCCGTTCTTACATTCTAGTCTTCTACGTCTCCTTCTATTTTGCTTTTGTTATAATCTAATCTATTTGTTGTTTTGTTGCTTCTATGCTTAATATGGTTTTCTCACATACTGAATAGAAATACCTTACATTTCCGCATCCAAAATCGTTGAGATGTAGAAACAACACATTATTTTAATTTTATTTTATCTTTAATTTGTAACTTTAATTATAATTAAATTAGATCTAATATTATGTCAATGGAATTGTTAAAGTGTCTTATTCTCAATAAACGTATTTTACTTAAACTGTATTGTAAATAAAATGTATAAATAAATTGATTATTGTTATTATTATTTCCATTAACAATCAATAATTTTTTTTATTTTATATTTTCTTTGGGTTTTCTACTTAATTTTTATTTTCTTTCTCGTTTTTGCCATCCCATATTATTTCTTGTGCTATTTGTTATATAATCTAATGTAACCTTCAGTTGTTTTTTATGTTTCTAGTAATTATTTAAATGTTTGCTTTCCTCGAACCTTTCTCTAATTCATTTGATTTTCATAGTTTTCCATTCAGTAATAATTATTGATATTTTTCTTTTTCATTTCTGACTCTTTTCCTGTTTTTGTAAAGTCTTCTTTACTGAAGGCGACCAAAAAATAAATAAATATTTTCTGTTTTTTATTTTGATTATGTTTTTTTCATGTGTCTGAGCTTTACTCTCTGCGTACTTATGGATTTGTAAAATTTTTAGTGTTTTTTTTTTAAATTGTTAGGTAATTTTCTATAATCGCGCAAAAGATCTTTAATATATTTTATTTCACAATTGAAATTTTTGCTGTTTTGTCCATTTCTTTATTATTTTTGAGCTCTTTCATTAATTATGGCTATTTTACTTATTTCTTATATTTATTTGGTCTATTCCTTTATTACCTACCTCATCTTTCCATAACTCTTTCAATAGTGTATTAGTGTTTGGAAGGACCATGTGGTCGATAGTCCTTCCGTCGTATTATTTGTTTATTAATGTGTTTTTTAATCCATATTTCTCTTGCTTTACTTATATCTTCTCTTCATATTTCTCTATTCTTTTTCTAGAATTTCTGTTGCATCCTGCTTTCTCATCTTCTTCTTGTGTTCTCCTGATTTCCTTCTTTAATTGATGTGTCATTAAATTTTATTTTTTTTTCCATTCTCTCGATGATGTTTTTCTTTGTGTTATTAATTGGCGATGTTGGTGTTGTATCATCTTTTCTTTGTTTTTCCAGTTCTTCACTACGTTCTCTCACTTTGTTTAGGGCCGTATATTTGTTTGTTTACTTCAAATATGTATGGGTTGTCTTGTCATTCATCTATGATTGTATTTACTATTGCTTATGTTGAGCTCGTCAACTCCTTCCTTCTTGATTTTTATTATCTTTATCATTATTATCTTTAATATGATTATCATATTAACCTAAGTATTCACGTTGCTTTCTCTTATATTTTGTCCTATTGACTGTAGGAAGTTAATTTCTATACATTATAAATGAAGATTTTATGGATAAGACATTACATTGACATATTTTATTCCTTTTTTAGGAAGCTCATGAGAAGAACTTAATGGATCTCACAGTTCTTCCTGCCGATATTCAGTCGGCGAAGAGAATTCGAGGAAAAATAGTTTAAATTGGATAGATCAACATAAAAGCAACTTGCCAAATCGATACATAATTGTATCTTGTATTTGTTTCTCATTAATCACTTGGTGAAACATTATGTTAATTATAGGTAGTTGATTAAAAATTCACTTGGCAACTAAGTGAAACGAACCAAATGGATTTTTACCTATTATTAACACAGATTTTTCTTTTTCTCTCTAAAATATTTTTAATAGTTTAGTTTAATTTTAATTCATTTAGTATTGTGTTTCAGTTCAATTTATAAGGAGTAATGATTTAATACAATTCTTTAAAGGTAATACATATATTATTATGTATTACCTGGAAATGGATAATTTCAATCAACAAATATTGTCATACTTTGAACATTAAAGAAACTATACAAATAAGAAACTCCACACTCGTTATAGAAGAATGTAATACAAAGTTAATATAAAAATATTAAACTGAATATGTAGGTAATTTAAGTAGTGTTTGAAATATAAAAAAAATATTATTTAAATCGGATAACCATTGAAGCAGAATTTTAATATTGTTCATCATTAACAATCACAAATTAGACTACTGTAGTAATAATGTAAAAGAGTATTGATTAAGCCAATTCAACAATTCAATACAAGGCAACTATGTAAAGTCACACAACAAAATCTAGTAACTACCTAGAATAAATAAATACTTTAGCCTTCTACATTGACTTAACTTTCATTATATAATAAAAAATGTATTATATTTATTTATGATTAATGTATAATAATAAAACTGTCAATGTATAAACACTCTGATGTGAATTGTATTAATTCTTATATTTACAATAAGTTTCTTAAATATTTGTAATCTGGAAATCAGAATAATAATACAATAATCATTATTTGGATAGAAATATATACACAAACTAGCATTAAACATTGATACATATAGATGGTCTGGGCTATAGAACTGTGGTTTTTCTGTCCTGTGCTGTCCTATCTCTTACTGACTAAAACCTCTCCTCCGGATCTATCTGTGAGGGACTGGTTGAACGCCATTGGATTTTCCCAGTCAAGGACATAAGCGAGGAAATCGCTGGATGAATTAGTTTATAACCGTTCGACCAAACTCTATATAATCCGTTTGGCTATAAATATTCACAGATACTGTAATAATATATATATTACATGAATACCGAAAATATAAAATGAAAATGACCAACATATATGAAAAAGAAAACAAAACGAATATTCCATGTGCTTGCACCAAAAGAATTTATTACTCCGAAATTATAAAACTAAAAATAAAAATGTAAATAAGATCAATAACAACACGGAAGAGACTACTCCACAAATAACATATAACGTGTAAGTAAATATTGATTTACAACTAAAATCCACAAAAATTATTATATTTCTGTATATATTTATTTTTTTATATAGTACGTAAACATGGATCCTTTTGTATGTACCCAGATTTTATCAATATATGTAATTGTAATATGTAAAAATTACTATTTGTTACTTATCTTACAATTTTATAGAAAATATTTAACACATATTGTACCCTCGTAGTTTTCAGCTGATGATGGATAAGAAAATAGTCCGAAACTAGTTCGTAAAATTAAATTTTAAATACTGGGAAGTACAATTTTCTATCACATTACCTAAATACTTCACCCAGTAATGGATTACACAGTACTTTATTTAATTTTTGTTACATGTAGATATATTTTTGTATGTTTAAGGTAAATCTGTAATAATAAATAATGATTATGAAATAGGAAAAATAAATATTTTCTAACTACAAGAAACTGTAGAAAAATTTCATCGAACTATTGTTATTAAAATACCTTAAAGATATTAAAGTATAAATGATAATTTACTGCCATTGTGTTTCAATAATTTTCAAATCAAGTTTTCAAGAGTATAAGTTAGATTTTACTTTCTTCACAACATATATTTTTATGTGCTAGAAATGTATTAAATTTGGTTGACCAGAAAGTCATATTGTTATTTCTGTTAGCTTATTTGTTAAGTTAGCACATCAAAAAATATGCACCTTGAAGAAAGTGAAATTTAACTTATACTTGTTTAATCTCTTCTCGTAACTCAACAAATAAACGAACAGATATGCTTTGAATACTTAAAAATTAACAGAAAACCACAAAGGCTTTGAGAAAATATTCAATTCCCATGAACTATATGTCACTAATAGCTTAATAATTGCTTAAAGTTTTATTTTAACATCTCATTTAGTTTTAAAGATTTGATACTGACATATTTGTTAATTTTTGATAAACTTTTTAATCAAAATGTATCTATAAATACATATTTGTCATAAGTATAATTATTTTAAGCAAAATGTAGAAGCATATTCGACACCAATTTTATATAACTATAGAAAAGAGTATCTTAATAATGTTTTACAAGTATTTAATTTTAGAGAGTTTACGCTTAAATACATTTAGAATGGAAAGACATTCAGGGAGTCCGAAGTGGTTCAGGTAAAACCCCCCTTCATTCAGATAGCCAATTCGTAACCACGAGCACGGTCGCGCATATACCAATATTCGTCTTGAAATATAGACTTGTCTGTCATTGCGATGTTTCTATGACACAAACCCACCTGTGACCACTACTGTGACTCCTTTTTATTATTATTATATTTATTGGAAATAACATTCTTTATAAATGTAAATTAAATTTACGTGGAGTAGTTGTTTATACTACTGTTAGTTGGTAGTTTTTTCATTTCCGTCTGGCAGTGAAGCCAAACACCTAGGCATCGTGTTCGACCGGCACCTAAACTGGTCACAAAAATATTAGCCATGTCATCCAAAAAGCCACAGCTTCACTGAATAAGCTGTGGCCTCTCATATAAGAACAGGGCCAAGCTATTCACAATGATGATTAGGCCGCACTCGCATACGCAGCACCGATATGGGGTTAATGCAGGCTCACACAAATGGCTCGTCTACAGCGCATGCAAAACGTTGTCCTCAAACGCGTGCTAAATGCACCACCGTACGTCCGCAATCCATCATTCATCCTACTTACTTAAGGGTGCCGAGAGTACATAAAAGAGATTTCTGTAAACTTTTACAGCAAGATTGACAACAATCTCATGGTATAAGTCTTCCAAACTATACTACTAATAGCAAACATGGCCGTCCATGACTAATTCTAATTAATAATAATTAGACATTATATTCTCACGTCCACCGTTCGTCTGGCGGCGTGGCTTCCCGGTCGCGAAGGGCATTCAACTGGACGGACGGACACATGAATTCTTGCGATTTTTTCCGCTGATGTCCCCGCTAGCAAAGACCTCTGGCTCTGAACTAGCTCGTAATCTTGTGCAAGGAGGAGAGGTTTTAGTTTGTAAGAATCCGATACTACCCTGTTATGATGGTGTCTATGTAAGATTTCCACTCCTGTGTCGTCCATCGACAAGGAGGAAGTCGAATTCATGTATAAAACTAGATGCGAGTCTCTAGAGACAATAATTCTCAATGAGCCACCGTAATGTTCATTTGTGATGAGTGTGCGCGTGTGTAAGTGTGTGTGTGTGTGTGCGCGTGTGTATGTGTATCCCGGTTGTTTGTGTGTACTTTTTTTTTTATAATGGTTGTGTATGAATGTGATTTTATGTATTTTGAGTGTGTGTGTGGTGTTGTGTATACTTTTTTTTAAGCGTATACTTATGTGTTTAAGTAATTGTAAGCATTTTTTTTTGTTTTGCTTACGCACGCCTGCAAAGGCGTCAAATGGCCCAGTTCCGGGCCCGTCCACCCGCAATGAGGGCGCTGCCAGCGGCAGCGCCACCGCAACGATGCCTGGCAACAACGCCAAAAGCAACACTACGACGACTCCACCAACGGCCGACAGGCCAACTAATATTCCGAAGCCCTCCCCAGTGGTTCATTTCAAACCTGACTAGATTTCCTTCTCAAAAAATAACTAACATAATATAATACATCATTTCAGTTATTATGGCTATTATTGGTTAACAAGACGTATAAAAAAACAATAGTACCACCACATAAAAACTAAATTATTTTTTTATTGGTGCATCTAATAAAAACTAAAAAAATACTGCTTGAAAGACTGTTTAATTTAAAAACTTGTTTGTCTCTTAATAATATTTGATATCTTTTACGGTTTTCCCACAAAAAATTAAATATGTTTTGTTATCTAGTAAAAACAAAATCTAATTTTCCATCGAATCGAAAATAAATGTTTTTCGTGGCCGTCATTGTTTAAACAATATTAATTATGTATAATATTAATTATTTAGTGTCTTTTAATAATTAATTTTTAACTTTATTATGTTTCATAAATATTCATATTTGGGGAAAACAGATATCTTGCTTGTATTAGGATTCTGCGAAGGAAATTGTTTGAAAAGTGTTAATGTTCAATTGAGTAAGTTGATTTACTTATTAATGAGTGCATAATGAGGATAATATTTCATATGTTATTTTTTGTGCAAAAACCGTACAAGATATCAAATATTATTATTACGAGACAAATAAGTTTTTTAATTATACGATCTTTCAAGTGATATTTTTTTTAGTTTTTATTAAATGCACCAATAAAAAAATAATTACGGCTTAACCGTAAATTGTGGGGAAATGGCTCGACCATAGATTGCTCGGGTCAAAATATGACTATTTAACACAACATACCTATATCCAAAAATTTACGGTTAAGCCGGAAGTTTCAAAATTTTTTATTTATTTTGTTAATAACAATTGAACGCTTTATTTGATTTGAATTTGAAAAAAAAAGCAGTAGTACCACCACTTGAAAACTAAATTATCTTTCTATTGGTGCATTTAATAAAAACAAAAACAAAATACTACTTGAAAGACGGTTTAATTTAAAAACTTTTTTGTCCTTTAATATTATTAATTATTATCTGTGGTCCAGCCATTTCCCCGCATTAACGGGACAACCTGTATACTTTCTTACCTATAGAGTGAAATATTCCATTTCGTCAGTTTCATTATCGTCAGTGTCGGTAGTTTCACTATCATATTGATTCGAAACTTTTAATATTTGTGGAGACATGTACCTTTTTTTGTTCTCAAAGTTGTTCTCATTGACTAAATTAGGAGATCCGAATGTACCTACAGCATATTAAAAAATGGTGATGTGGCCATCATAGTACTTTCCCTATATTTTTCTCGAAAACTATGAGGTTTACGCAAAAATGTTATTCTTGTTAATTTGTGCACTTTTGAATTCTCTACAATTATTTGTTATATAAATTTTCATATTTAGAAAAATATCAGGAAAAAACAAAAAAACGCCTCGAGTAAACAACCACTTCCGGTTTATGAATGTTTACCAAAAGCTTTTCAGTTACAGTTTTTAACGACAAAACCTTAAGTTTAAAGTTTCATCTCCATCGGATCATTCGTTTTTGAGATACAGTGCCCACCGACAGACAGACAGACAGACACACACACACACAGACACAGAATTTTTTTTTCAGAAATCAGTGCAATAGACTCAGGGGGGCCCAAAACGGATATTTCCGCACAAAAAAATTTTCAAAAAAAAAATCACGAAAACAATACTCCCCCTATATACTACGTGTATAGGGACAGTAAAAATGGTGGCCATCATAGTGCTTTCCCTATATTTTACTCCAAAACTATGAGGCTTACGCAAAAAGTCTATTTTTAATAATTTGTTCATTTTTTAATTATCCACGATTATTTGTTATATAAATTTTATGTAACTAATAGTTTATAAGAAATTGGTAAAAAAAGTCAAAATTTTCAATTTTTTTTTTCGCAAGTTAAGAGTTTTATGAAAAAAATGTTCGAATGAAACTTGTTCAGTTTATTGGTCTCTTTAACTTTTGTTGGAAGAGTTTTTTAATATTTTACATATTAAAATTAATTAATTAAAATATCGGAAAAAAGTAGCCTCGAGTAAACATCCACTTCCGGTTTTTGAATATTCACCAAATGCTTTTCAGTTCCAGTTTTTAACGACAATACCTTAAGTTTGTAGTTTCATCTCAAGCAGATCAGTCGTTTTTGAGATACAGCGCCCACCGACACACACACACACACAAAACTTTTTTTTCAGAAATTAGTGTTTTGGGCTCAGGGGACCCCAAAACGGATATTTCCGCAAAAAAATATTTTTGAAAAAAAAATCACGAAAACAATACTCCCCCCTACGATATATAGGGATAGTAATAAATCACTAATTGTATTTATTTGTGATTTTTTTCTTGTATGATGTAATGCTTGTATGTTTTATTGCTGGCTTCCTGAGCTTCCTCTGATAGTTGACCGATGGGCAATAAAAATTGATTGATAAAAGAACTGCCATGAATTAATATTTTATGTACGCTCACTGGTATTCGGTACCACCCGTAATGTAAAACGTAAGTTTTGCTGTGTCGAATGTATAATTACCAAATTCTTCCCCATTTATTTGACGTCCACTACTTAACGTTGTTATACCCGTTATTGTTGCCACTTTTTTAGAATTAACATTTCTAGTATACTTTTCCAAGTTCTCTTCTTAATAATGTTTTGATATGTTTTTTCTTTCAGCAATTCGACTTCGTTGTTCTTCAGATGCTCCATGGGTTGTCGATTTCTTTAAATCCAGCTTATATGAAATATGGAGGATACATTCTAAACACTTGATCCAAGCATGAAGCAAAGAAATTCCATACTTTATTTATTTATTTATTTAATATCTTGAATTTTGGAGGCGTTCACTTCGTAGTACATTTTTTTAAGTTTTTCTGTTATTCATTTATTTAATAATTTAGCCACCATATACAATTATAAATAAATCTATTATATGTTTTAAATTACGGCAGATGTGATCGTCATTTAAAATTAAATTGTTAACTTAATCTACTACAAACTAATAACTAATAATTAACACAATAAAGTTTTTTGTCGACATTTAAAAATAAATATTAAGTATATAAAATATATTAAACCTAACAAAACTTACAACACATTAAAATTCAATAAATCAAAATAAAAACTACTAACATTTCAGATTATATTATAACATAAATCTCACAGGTCATCTGATATTTTATAAAAACATTTTTCTACAAGGAATTGTTTGTTTATTTTTAAATATTTTAATATCTCTACATTTTTTTATTTCATCGGACAATTTGTTATATATTCCCGTACTAGAATATCGAGCCGTTCTTTCATACATTGCAGTTTTGTGTGCTGTTGTTCTTATTTTAGAACCATGTCTTATTTGATATGTATGTGTAGTATTGTTTTTTGTGAATTCTAATTCATTTTTGCGTACATATATAGCACATTTATATCCTATTATACCTAATTTACATTTTTAAACAAAGGCGGCCACGAAAAACATATATTTTCGATTCGATGGAAAACTAGATTTTGTTTTTACTGGATTAAAAGTATATTTTTTTTTTTTGTGGGAAAACCGTAAAATATATCAAATATTATTAAGAGGCAAAAACGTTTTTAAATTTAATGGTCTTCCAAATTGTTCTTTTTTAGTTTTTATTGGATGCACTAATAAAAACATATTTTAGTTTTTAAGCGGTGGTACTACTGTTTTCTATACTTTCTGCTAATTACTAATGCCCATAATAACTTAAATGATATACTATATTATAATAGTTATTAATTATAAATTTCATTCAAATCGAATAAAGCGTTCAATTGTCAAATAAAAAAAAATTTGAACTTTGAAGACAAATTCCGGCTTAACCGTAAACTTTTTGATATAGATAAGCTGTGTTAAATCATCATATTTTCGCCCCAGGAATCAATGACCAGGCCATAAATATTATGTTAATAATAGGTAATTGATTAAAAACTCACAAGGCGTTTCAATTAATTTTTTAATATTACTCGACTAGTAAATGAAAATGATGATATCTAACACTTAATAAACAAGTGAAGTAAGGAATAAACTGTGTGTTATTTTCGTTTACAAAACACTTCACGTAAACTCAAACCAACAATAGTGACCCGACTAGTTTCGGCACTGAGCCATTATCAAGAATAATGTACAAACGTAATTTTATATACAGGGTTGCAGATATGTATGGAAACGGTCGAATATCTCCTAAAGTAAGATAGCTAGCGAAATATGTTAAGATACAAAAGTTTTAGGATTTTTTAAAAACTATCAGAATAAAGAGAAATTAAGTGTACAGGATCAGCCAAAAAGTCAGGATGAAGCAAACTTGCTTTTTCTTTAATGGAACACCCTGTATTTGATTCCATATTTCAATTCATCTAAACAAAATTCGTATAGCACATCATAAAGCTAAACTTGACCGAGTTATCGAAGTTAAAAAATATTTTTTTTATAAATTATACAAAAATAATTTGACATCAAGTTACCTTTCAAAGTTTCCATCTCCATAACAACGTTACTACTTACCTACCATTTAAAGGTAACTTAGATGCCTAACATTTTTTTATAATTTATAATAAAAAGTAATTTTCAAAGTAAAACGGTTAAGAGTAGCTTTATGATGTGCAATACGAATTTTGTTTAGAATTTCGAGATGGATTGAAATATGGAATAATATACAGTGCACCATTAAAGAAAAAGCAAGTTTGTTTCGTCCTGACTTTTTGGCTCATCCTGTATACTTAATTTATCTTTATTCTGATACGTCTTAAAAAATACTAAAACTTTTGTTTTCGCAAGCTATCTTACTTTAGTAGTTATCCGACCGTTTCCATACATATCAGCGACCCTGTATAATCTGTTAAAATTACGTTTGCACATTATACTTGATAATGGCCCAGTGCCAAAACTAGTAAAAAATAAAAAATAAGTAAAACAAACAAATTGAATTTAGTTAATTTTATTGATATTGATTATACTCTTCACGAAATTCCAAAACAAATATCAAATGTATTTACTGATGACTAGTTTTGAATAATAAATTTTAAATTCGCAAAATATATTGATATATACTTACCATCTATAACATTGTAGCCTAAATTCCTACAAGCCGCGATGATATTTTTTGTCGTAAAATCAAATTTCAATCCACCATATACACGACAATTTTCATCGGCATCGAAAAGGTCAAGAAGCAATTCCAGTTCTAAGGGGTCCAATAACCTTAATATGCGTTGATACCGTTGTATACAAATACAATTTTATATCACTAACTCTACACGCTTCCTGGTATTAGCCCGTAATTGCACAGAGTTGCAGTTCTGCAATGGTTTTTATTTCTATCCTGTGGTGCTATTTCGGATTTAGTTAGGGAACATTGTGTAAACTGGGAACATCATTAACATCGAAGAGAGGACGCCCTTCTTCTTCAACACTGTCATCTAACGATACTCCTAAAGAATGTTATCTTTGCAATAAAATGCTCTGACAATGTTCTGTATGGTATCATATTAAATGTGAAAAAGACGCAGCACAGTCCGAAGAAACAGAGAACGGCCACAAAAGATGGATTTGCCATATGTTAGAAAACATGTGTATTTTAAGCTTGAATTAGAAAATGAAAACAAAGCATTACGTGAAGAAGTTGAAAATTTAAAGAGCACTCCCAACGAAGAACTTATAACTAAAATTATTGATAGTATGGAGAGGCAAAATAACATTATTCTCTATAATGTAACTAAATTTACCTCGTCCGATATCGATGTAAGGAGAAATCATAATCTTAAAAATTAAGAATTTAATACTTCTGCTATGTTCCCGAGGTTAGTGTTAACATAAATAAAATTAATAATTTTTTAACTAATAATTAGAAAAAAACACGAAAATATTTCGTAAATCTACAAAAAATGAGTCTTGTAAAGACTACAAAACAAATCACTTATTGAAGCAACAACTTCTCTGGCTAATACCTCGACAGACATTGAATGATACAAAAGTAATTTGCGTGTTACAAATAGTAAGGCTTTTAAAGCAACACTAGTTTGAACGTATTCATTTCTGTAAAATAAACTAAAAATGGTTGAATGTACGTTAAATAGTTTCTGAGTGACTATGGTATAATAAATTTGCGTTAAATTATCATATTTTCACCTCAGGAATCAATGGCGCAGCCATTTCCCGACATTAACGGGACACTGTATATACTCGTATTTGCTCGTAGAATTTGTTTTTTCGTTAAAATTTTCATTTCCAAGAACACTCCATATCTATATGCAAAAGTTTATGGTTAAGCCGGAATTTATATTCAAAGTTCCAAACAATTTTATTTCTTTTGTCTATAACAATTAAACGCTTTATTCGGCTATGAAATTTATAATAAAATATATAAGTCCTTTACGTTGTAGAAAATTAACTAATAATTAGAAAAAACACGAAAATATTTCGTAAAATCTACAACAAATGAGTCTTATTAAGACAAATTTGTCATAATATAGTCAGTCACAAATTATTTAACTTACATTCAATAATTTTTAGTTCATTTTACAGAAAGAAATACGTTCAAACTAGCCATTGCTATTTTGTAACACGCAAATTACTTTTGTATTATTCAATGTCTGTCGAAGTATTAGCTAGAGAAGTAGTTGTTTCAAAAGTGGTTTGTTTTTGTAGTCTTAATAAGACTCATTTGTTGTAGATTTTACGAAATATTTTCGTGTTTTTTCTAATTATGAAATTTATAATTAATAACTACCATAATATATTATTTTAGTAAATACAGGGCGAGCATCATCTATTTTGTGTAAGTAGATACTAGTAATGTGTTTAATACCATCAATTAAATAGTGCGATTAAACACATATTATTTAAATAGTATAACCTGTATATATTTACCTAATAACCTGCCTCATTCATGGCATATTTAATTTTTGTTACATTTAGATAAACTTTGTATGTTTAAAGTAAATCTGCAACAATAAATATTGATTATGAAATAAGAAATAAGAAAAAAACTACAAGAATCTGTAGAAAAATTTCATTGAATTATTGTTTTATAAAAAAGCTTAAGGGCATTAAATTATAAACGGTGATTTTCTATTATTGTATCTCAATAATTTTTAAAGCAAGTTTTCAATAGTACAATTTAGATTTCACTTTCTTACCAACATATATTTTTATGTGCTAGAAATGTATTAAATTCGGTTGACCAGAAAGTCATGTTGTTATTTCTGTTGATTTATTTGTTTAGTTAGTACATAAAAAATACAATTCACCTTGAAGAAAGTGAAATTATATGTCACTAATTACGTCACTAAAAGCTTAATAATCGCTTAAAGTTTCATTTTAAAATCTCATTTACTTTTAAAGATTTGATACATTAATACAAATTTACTTTTTGATTATGTTTAGTTGCCGTTACAATAATATATTTGTTAATTTTGGTAAACTTATTAATTAAAATGTATCTATAAATACCTATTTATCATAAGTATAATTAATTTAAGCAGAATGTAGAAGCATATTGAAATCAAATTTTACATAACTGTAGAAAAGAGCCTCTTAATAATGTTTTACAAAATTCTGTGTTTTCGGTTTACGCTTAAATACATTTAGAGTGGAAAGACATTCAGGGAGTCCGCAGTGGTTCAGGTAAAACCCCTTAACTCAGATAGCCAATCCGTAGCTACAAGCACGGTCGAGCATAAACCAAGCGTCGTCTTGAAACCCTCCTGTGACCACTACTGTGATTCCTTTTTACTATTTTTTGGAAATAACTTATTTTATGTCTGATTCCATCTCGGAAATCAGAAAAAATTTGAAAACTAATAAAACTGCAATAATATTTCGAAGCAATTCGCAAACGTAATCTACATTTTCTACTCCTATAATGAAATAACATAATTATAGTTTACTTTTTGATTAAAAAATGTAGTACATTGTATGTTATGTATATATTATATATTCATTGTCATAGCAACCATTGTAGCACTAGTGCTACAATATATCTATTGTAGCACTAGTGCTACAATGGTCAAACAGGCGAGGGATATTATAATGAAATAGCATTAATAATATTAATATTGAATCAGACTAAACGATTTTTATAATGAATACATGTGAATTTCCTTAAATTCAAAAAATAAAGTTTTTCAATTACACGCAAATATTATACGAACATTATAAAATTTATAACACACATTTGATTTTTTAATTGACTTTTCTGATGTGAAATTACAGGTCAAAATAAAATTGCGAGTCTGTTGAAATTCTGTAAGTAGTAATAGCGAGCGTAGTTTTGTTAAAAAAATCAAACCCTACGGTAAATATTCCATTATATACATGATCTCCAAGAACATTTCATAACTGTATCAATATCACGTATATTTTTAATAAATTAAAATTTGTTCAAGGTTAATTAGTAGAAATCTATATTTGTTTTTTTAATCCATATGTATAATCGTAGAAAAAGTATAGTGTACAATTCGCATACAATGACAATTGCCTACTCGTATGAATTTCATACTCGTGGGCAATGGATATCATTGTATTATTATACAATATACTATTGTACAACAAGTGTGGAAATGTTACGCTTTTCCGCACGAGAGTAGGATGTTGGTGTACAAGCCAGCGAAGCGAGTGAGTGCATCTAGTTCCTACTCGAGTGCGGAAAAGCGCATTTCCCACGCGTTGTACACACTATTTTTTCACATACTGCATATAACATGAATTATAAAGGTGTTTGCGATATTATTTTTTACACTGACATATAAAAATTAGGTTATAATTACCGATAGTACGTGTGTTGTATATATTACTTAATGTATGTAACTGACATTAACATTGATTAATAGTAAATAAAAGTAGTGCGGAAAAGTGTATCCATGTGGAAAAATTTACTTTTCTCAACGATTTTGGATGCGGAAATGTAATGTATTTCTATTCAGTATGTGAAGAGGTAATTTGCGTGTTACAAATAGCAATGCTTTCAAAGCAACACTAGTTTGAACGTATTAATATCTGTAAAATAAACTAAAAATGGTTGAATGTACGTTAAATAGTTTCTGAGTGACTATGGTATAATAAATTTGTGTTAAATCATCATATTTTCACCTCAGGAATCAATGGCTTAGCCATTTCCCGACATTAACACTCTGTATATATTTGCTCGTAGAATTTTTTTCTCATTAAAATTTTCATTTCCAAGAATACTCCATATTTATATCAAAAAGTTTAAGGTTAAGCCGGAATTTGTCTTCAAAGTTCCAAACAATTTTATTTCTTTTGTCTATAACAATTGAACGCTTTATTCGACTATGAAATTTATAATTAATAACTACCATAATATATTACTTTGTAAATACAGGGTGAGCATAATCTATTTTGTGTAAGTAGATACTAGTAATGTGTTTAATACCATCAATTAAATAATGCGATTAAACACATATTATTTAAATAGTATAACCTGTATATTAATAAAATAGCCGCCCATGAGGACGGTTGGCCTATTGATATAGTCAACGAAGTTAATGCAATACTTTGCTATAAATGTAAAAAACCTACTGTGGTGAATAGTATAGTTTGTAAACTGTGTTCTAATACTCTCCACAAATCGTGTCTGCAATTACATGAACCCATTTGTAGAAAACGAAAAACGAGTAATAGAAACGAAGACATGAAAGATCAGGATACTTTGCAAAATGGTAAGATTTCCGATTTATTTACTACTCAGCAAGAAACAAATATAACAATTAAAAGAAGGATTGTAATTATCCTCTCAAATATAAAATATTCATGCACTGATCTTAATTTAAGCAAATTATTTAATTTAAGCAAAATTGCTGGTATATATTTCCGAGAAATGAATTGTATAATTTTAACTGTATATCGTTCGCCTTTAGGTAATTTTAACGTATTTTTAGATGTCCTGTCGAGAGTATTTGAAAAAATTGAATATCGCAAACATGATGTCATATTGACGGGAGATTTCAATGTTCGATTCAATTGTAAAGATCCACGTAGGTATAAGATATATGATTTATTAAACAGCTACGGACTTGAAAGTCATTTTTCTCAGCCAACCCGCAAACTAAATTGTAATAATATATTTTCCAACGTAGAGTTGAATATATTGTTTTCAAATACAATTGAAACTGGATTCTCGGATCACCTGGCAGTCGCTACTTCATTATTAAGCAATAAATGTAAACAAAACACACCAAGAAAATTGTTTAAAGCCATAACCATTGAAGGAAAAATTAATTTTCATAATCTTCTTGTAAGTGAAAGCTGGCAATTTTTATATAACAATAACTTAAGCTTTCATGAGAAAACTACGATATTTAATAATATCCTAGAAAATGCATCTTGCATTGCATTACCAACAAAAATAAAACAAGTATGTTCAAGTAATAAATCAGAAATTCACTGGTTTAATAATAAGCTAAAGTCCATGAGGGAAACTCTTAAATTCATGAGTAGTTCTTGTCAACAAACCAAAAATCCAGAACATACTAAAATTAAGAATAGGTACAAAACAAAATATTTAAATGCAATTAAAACAGCAAAAATTGAAGCTAATAGCAAATATACAGGGTTATTCACGCTATACGGCACGGAATATTGTGGCCAAAATACGTGATTTTCAAAAAGTTTCACTTTGGGGATATATGGGGGTCTATTAGGGCTACTTTTTAAAATTACTTTCATAATATACAGGGTGTCCCAAAAACCCTAAAAGTATCAAAGTTGTGTTTTTTTTAAATGAAACACCCTGTATTTAATTGCATTTTTGGATCCTTCGATCAAAATAAGTGTGTGTTTTAATAAGGTTTTTATTACTTAAACCTTAAGGTTTTTGAAATAATTTGAATTTTGTAAAAATTTAACCTAATTTTAATGTTTCAAATACTTAAAAAGTAATTAAGTTATGCATACCAAATTTACACTGAAATGTAACAATAGATCATATTTTATTTTCCAAGTATAATAAATTTGACATCTTATCTTAAAAAAATTGGAATTAAACAAATGAGAACTTTAAATGGCTATAACTTCATTTATTTAAATGGAACGCTATATTTATTAATTTATCAACAAATGCACGTTTTAATTACCTATCGAATGGTATTTATATCTTAAATGTTTCGTTTTTACAGAAAACGCCAAAATATTGTTTATTGCACCGTTTTAGTACTTTTTAAGTAAAAATTTTAATGTATCTAGTTTTCCATCGTATTTAAAAAGGTAAGATAATTAATTTAGTCTGTTACTTTAGTTTAAAAAGCCTGTCTTTTGTTATAGTTGTGTTATTTTGCGTTTTTGTGTTAGATCGTTAGTAATCGTTATTGTTTGAACATCGTTGTTGTATTTAATAGTAAAAAGTGAAAATTTACACAGATTTTCTTATACTGGGGTTTTTATAACTGACACTTCCAATTTCTTTAAATTGGTTTAATAGTCTCTCAAAAATGGCTGGCTTAGGGTGATTTCTTTCGGGAAACCTTTAAGTATAAACTCGACAAGCCAATAAACAATTTTGATGACATTCTCCAAGCATAAAGATAATGCCAATACCCTTCTTCTTTTGAGTAAATCTTCATTTTTTACCAAAAAATACAACAGCGATGTTCAAACAATAACGATTTCTAACGATCTAACACAAAAATGCAAAATAAGACAACTATAACAAAAGACAGGCTTTTTAAACTAAAGTGGCATACTAAATTAATTATCTGACGTTTTTAAATACCATAGAAAACTAGATACATTAAAATTTTTACTTAAAAAGTACTAAAACGGTGCAATAAACAATATTTTGGCGTTTTCTGTAAAAACGAGAAGACTTAACATTTAAGATATAAATACCATTCGATAGGTAATTAAAACGTGCATTTGCTGATAAATTAATAAATATAGCGTTCCATTTAAATAAATGAAGTTATAGCCATTTAAAGTTCTCATTTGTTTAATTCCAATTTTTTTACACCCGGTATAATATGTCAAATTTATTATACTTGGAAAATAAAATATGATCTATTGTTACATTTCAGTATAAATTTGGTATCCATAACTTAATTACTTTTTAAGTATTTGGAACATGAAAATTAGGTTAAATTTTTACAAAATTCAAATTATTTCAAAAACCTTAATGTTTAAGTAATAAAAACCTTATTAAAACACACACTTATTTTGATCGAAGGATCCAAAAATGCAATAAAATACAGGGTGTTTCATTAAAAAAACACAACTTTGATACTTTTAGGGTTTTTGGGACACCCTGTATATTTTGAAAGTAATTTTAAAAAGTAGCCCTAATAGACCCCCATATATCCCCAAAGTGAAACTTTTTGAGTCACGTATTTTGGCCACAATATTCCGTGCCGTATAGCGTGAATAACCCTGTATAAAAAATCATAAAAATCATCAAGTGGCTATGTGGAAAATTATCAATAAAAACAAAGTTCAGTCTAATAACGTTGATTGCAACATAACTGCAAATCAATGCAATACTTTCTTTATAAACTCACCAAAAGTGCTGGCACCCTCATCACAAGAATCGAAAATTGATCCAATTATTTTAATGTGTAGTTGTGAATGTCCTGTGAATGTCTCTTCATATTTTAACTTTCGTGAGGTTACGATCAACGAAGTAAGAGACGCAATCAATGAACTAAAGTCAAGTAAAAGTTTTGAAATTTATGGGTTAACAGCTAGTATGTTAAAAGATGTAAAAAACTTAATTATTATCCCTTTAACTACACTCTTTAATTCTTGCATTAAAGAGAAAATTTTCCTTGAAATTTTAAAACTTGCAAAAGTTATAATATCAAAAATTTTTGGAAAATTACTTAAGAAACAGTTAACTAACTACCTAGAACCAAATAATATATTAAATAAACAACAATTTGGATTTCGAGAGGGGTTGTCGACAACTGATGCTATTATAAATTTTACTGACTGGATCACTGATTGCTTTGAAATGGGCCAATGTACAACTGCTTCCTTCCTTGATCTAACCAAAGCTTTTGACTGTGTATCACATAATATACTAGTGCGAAAACTGTACATACATCCTGACAGTTGCAAGTTATTGTCTTCGTACCTTCAAGACAGAAAACAAATTGTATTTTATAACAATTTTTATTCAGAAGTACTACGTAATACTACTGGTGTTCCACAGGGATCAATATTAAGTCCAATATTGTTCTTACTATAAATTAATGACCTACCTAATCACATAAAAGATCATAATATAGTTTTGTACGCCGATGACACCACTATAATTACAAAAGATTGCAACTTAACGTCACTGGAAGTGCGTCATAATTCCATAATGTCAGTTGTATCGCGATGGTTTCACAGCAACCAATTAACCTTAAACACAGAAAGTTTTTTTTTCTGTTCAAACGAAGGCTAAAGATATACCCCACACATCAACGACAAAATTTTTGGGAATAACTCTGGATAGCCACCTTAAATGGATACACCATGGTAACGCACTGGCTAAAAAATTATCTTCAAATATTTTCTTACTACGCAATATGGCTAATACTTGAGAGGTACTGAGAGTTGCATATTTTTCACTGTGTCAATCGCATATGGCGTATGGATTACTAATATGGGGACATTCTCTAATTTTAAATTCATTCATCATGGCCGGCGATTGCAGCGGACGTGAAATTGTAAAAGCTAGTAATAGCAAAATTTTAAGTGATTGTCACATAAAACATGTGCTTGTGGTTCGATCGCTAAATCTGGTATTCAGTGTGAAAAGTGTAAATCGTTCTACCACATGAAATGCTACTACAAAGTAAAATCCTGTTGTGGACTCCTGCTGAACGAAGAAGACATGGCAAAGAGACACCGCACGGACGAATTTCCATCTTACTTCGAAAGTGAAGCGTACATGAACCTCAAAGAGCTAGTTCGTGAACTAAAATTAAATAATTCTCTCCTCCTGGAAAAACGTCTAGAAGAAGAAAACATGCAACTTAAATCTGAGGTTAGTGTTTTCCCGCCTTCTCCACTTCTCCCAGTGCCTGCAACTTCCAAAACAACAAATATAAAACGCAACTACGCCAGCGACCCGACAGCAGCTGGAATTATACCAAAATCCCCAACTCGGAACGTCAACAGGCCGAAGAAGAGTGGTAACAATACCGGTGAGCAGGTTATAAACAAACAGCCTAACCTAGAACGGGCAGGTAATATACCTGAAAATAATATAATTGCCAAAGACAGTAGCATTTCTAAGGAAGCGGAATTTAAAACTGTAACGCATAAAAAACGCAAATAACCGAAGAAACATCTAATCACAGGTACCGGCGGTTTAATTGTGTCCAAATTGGAGGGCGAGCCCAAGAAGACTTGGTTATTTGTAAAGTGTGTTAAAAACTCAGTAACTCTAGAAAATATAAGGGAACATATTTGCCAAGTTATAAGCAATAATAGTTTCACCTGCGAAAAAATAACCTTAAATAATTCTGCATATTCTGCGTATAAAATTAGCGCCGATTTTAAATATCACGAGCAGTTAATTAATCCATCCAACTGGCCAACTGGCATAATTTTAAGTAGATATATTTTTAAACGGGCCAGTTCCCACGATCGCGGAAAATAAACCGAAGAGTGATAATCAACTCAAAACAAACAACAACAGTATTAATCTGTATTTTTTAAATGTCCAGTGTCTGCGAAATAAAATACATGAAATCTTGGCCTTTTTATATGAGAATAATGTATTTCATTTATTGTGTTTCTGTGAGCATTGGCTTAATTCCTTGGAAGTTAATGCGGTACGTATCGAAAACTATCACGTGTCATCATATTTTGCAAGAAAACAATTTATTCATGGTGGACGAATAATAATATCCAATCAACAGATATAGACAATATTACACGGCTATCAGTGGAAAAGACATGTAAGATAGCAGCATCATTTCTCAATGAATATAATATTATATTAATAAGTATATATCGATCACTATCCGGCAACTTCAATGACTTTTTAACAATCATGACATTATTACTCGACAGACTTAATATGAGTAAATTAATTCTTGTGGGAGGTGATTTTAATGTACACTTTAACTCAGATGATAGTAGGGCTACTGTAATATGTGATTTGTTTTTGTCATATGGCCTATCGGAGAGAGTAACATTTAATACTAGGGGTAAAAGCTGTCTCGATAACGTGTTCTCTAATATTCATTATAACAATTTACTAATTCAACCAAATGATCCCGGTATATCTGATCACATAGGGATTCATGTTCAAATAAATAATGTCCATCATAAAATATCTCCAAGTAAACGTAAAGTGAGACCTATAACACCATCGGGCAGATTCATGTTATATAAAACATTATCTGCTTGCGATTATAATCTTGTGGATCAGGCAGACTGTCATATAAATGAAAATTTTGAAATATTTATTAATCATATCCAACAATGCATCAATGTATCTTTTCCAAAAAAGTAGCTTGGTTTACAAAGAATCTTCGACAAATGCGTGAAACCCTCATGTTAGTAAGAGAGGCCAGTATAAATAACAAAAACATGACTGCATACTACAAGCAGCAAAAACAAAAATACAAAATGGCCCTTAATGAAAGGCGCTTGGCAGCCAGTTGTAAATTCGTAGAGGATTCTGGTAACAGTCCTAGTGCCATGTGGTCACTTATTAAGTCACCTAATTCTAAACTTAACTGTGATAATGACTGTGATATTGATGCAGATACCTTTAACAAGTTTTTTTGTAATGTAGCAGATAATATTATCAAAAAATTACCAAAAGATTCTTGCGATCCCATTACTCTTTTAAATAAACTTAACCTAGTACCAAACTCGCATTACTTTAGGTTTCATGAGGTTAGCCAAACAACTATTCGTACCATTGTGAGTCAGTTAAAGAATTCAAGGAGCCGGGATGTTTACGGGTTGACCACTAACCTTCTGAAGGAGGTAATTGACACTATAATTAGCCCTCTTACTAAGCTAATTAATTCATGTATATGTTCAGGTATTTTTCCTGACTGTCTTAAACGAGCATATATTATACCCATTCATAAAAAAGGAAGTAAGTCTGATGTCAATAATTTTAGACCCATCTCGCTCCTTCCAATTATTTCTAAAATTTTGGAAAGAATTCTCTATCAGCAAATGGTGGGTTATTTGGACCTGTATAATTTGTTATCTGAGAGCCAGTATGGATTCCAAAAAGGTAAATCAACTAGGGATGCAATCATTGCTTTTACCGCTCAAATCTATGAAGGTTTTGAAAGAGGTTTATATACTTCTGCTACCTTCGTCGATCTGAGTAAAGCATTTGATTGTGTCTCTCATGAGGTACTTCTCAGGAAGCTATATTACTATAACTTCCACCCAAGTAGCTGTAAATTAGTAAGCTCCTATTTGAGTAATCGAATGGAGTGTGTTAAACCAGGAAACAGTGTTTAAGAAGGTATAGTACTAAAACATGGGGTACCACAGGGATCCATCCTTGGTCCCCTACTGTTCCTTATATACAGTGTGTAAAGTGATGGGGTTTCCTATAGGGAAAACTTTTTTAATATGAATTTTAGGCAAAAAACTTATTCTTTATAAAAAATTTTGCTTGCTTCGAAACCCCTTGTGGTCAAAGAAAAATCCAGTTAACACTTAAGATAAGATAAAAAATTGAAATTATGTCGAGTTGTTGATTTCAAATATGACTGAAAAACTCGGACTTAGTCATATTTAAAATCAACAACTCGACATAATTTCAATTTTTACTTTCCCTATATACGAATATATTTAGGGGAAGTATTGTTTTTGTGATTTTTAAAAAAAAAAATTTTTTGCGGAAATATCCGCACTGAGTCAATTAGTTTAATTTCTGGAAAAAAAAATTGTGCACTGTATCTCAAAAACGAATGATCAGAATTGAAAAGCTTTTGGTGAACAATTATAGACCGAAAGTGGATGTTTATTCGAGGCGTTTTTTTTGTTTTTTCGTGTTATTTTTCTAAATATGGAAAATTTTAAAAAACGGTTCAAACAAAAGTTAAAGAGAATGAAAAACTGAATAACTTTTATTAAAACATATTTTTCATAAATTTCTTAACTTTTGAGAAAAAAAAAATAAAAATTGAAAATTTTGACATTTTTTGCCAATTGCTAAGAAATTATTATAGTTACATAAAACGTGTATTACAAATAATTGTAGAGAATTCAAAATTGAACAAATCCTTAAGAATAGCCTTTTTGCGTAAACCTCATAGTTTTCGAGTAAAATATAGGGAAAGTACTATGATGGCCACATCACCATTTTATTTATCTTATCTTAAGTGTTAAATGCATTTTTCTTTGACCATAAGGGGTTTTGAAGCAAGCAATTTTTTTTATAAAGAATAAGTTTTTTTTCCTAAAATTCATATTAAAAAAGTTTTCCCTATAGGAAACCCCATCACTTTACACACTGTATATATAATATATAAATGATCTTCCCAACCAATTAACTGCATCATCAGTTACATTATTTGCTGATGGCAAATCTATTGTAGACATATCTGACAGTAAAGATGAGGCCATGTAAAAAAATGCACAATCAGTCAATAATGCAAATGGTTTACGGTTAATAAACTTTATGCAAATCCGGAAAAATCTACAAATATAATGTTTTCTCTTAAACAGAATACAATTAAAAAGAGTATCAAGTTCCTTGGAATCCACGTTGATACCAAATTATCCTAGCACAGCCACGAACATGACCTTGCCAATAAAATTTTCTCTAAAACATATCTGCTGAGAAATCTAAAATTTGAACTACCCCATACTGCTTTAAGGACCGCATATTTCGCACTGTGTCACAGTCACCTGGCCTATGGCATTCTATTGTGGGGCCACTCTAGTATAATGCCCAGACTATTTGGCCTACAAAGACGTGCTGTCAGAGTGGTGTCATCTTTAAATTACAGGGATGACTGTCGCGAAGCATTTATAAAAGAAAAAATATTAACGCTCCCTAGCCTTTACATCCTAGAATGTTTACTATACAGGGTCCTGCAACAGTGCGTCAAGCTTTCCTAGCGCCTTTCTCGTACGAGATAGAAAAAAATGTTTCATATAAAAATTTATTGAATTAAAAATCTCTATGCCGTAAAATTATTTTCAAATATACAGGGTGTCCCATTTTTGCGTTATAACAAAAGCAAACATTTTTTTAAATGGAACACCCTGTATATTTTTTCATTTTATAATTTGGATAGTATTTTATAACTTAAACCTTTTTTTGGTTTTTAATTTCGATATGGCATTTCCGAGTTATTGACGTTTTTCTGAAAAAAATGTAAAAAGCGGAGGTTCACAAAAAAAAATATTCTGATGTTGTATTTAAAATTTAAGAAATTTTCTTTTTCCTATGGTTGGTCAAAAGTACTGTTTATGTACCAGTGTCAAAAATTTTCACTTTTGAGGAACCCTGCCTTTGTATCAGACACGCCATTTTCTAAAATTTCAAATTGTCGTAACTCTTTTTTTTAAATAGAATCATATATTTTTTTAAATTTTATATTATTCTACATCTAATTTTCTACAAAAAATGTTAAGCATACCCTATACCTAAAAGTGATAATTTTCAAGATATAAAAGAATTTATATTTCAAACGGTCCTTGAATGCGAATTTGTTTTTGAATAGATAGCCATGACTGAAAAAAATGCATCTGTCAATTAAACAATTAGTTTGACATGTAAATGGGAGGTGTGAATTACAAAAAACAAAAGAAGAAAGCCTATCATCAACGAGGAACCAAAAAGACATTGGTGAAGGAACTGGCATAAGCGAGAGGTCAGTACAAAGCATTCTGAAGAAAAATCGATATCAAGCATATGATATTCAGTGCTATTGGTGATTCCTTATAAACAATTTCAGGTTTTGTTAGATCCTTAGATCTAGCAGGTCATTTGGTGGGTCCATTCCTACCAATCCACTGGTTGGGAAAAATGAAATGCCCTCACGTCTTGTGAAAATTGGGCAGGTGCTCCGTCTTGTTAAAACCACACCCTGTTTCTTGTTAGTTAGGTTACATTAGCTAACGTTCCGGGTAATTCAATTTGCAAGAAGTACAAATACATAGACCTACTGAGATGGCCCTCGAAGAAATGTTGACCTACAACATGGTTTCCAAAAATTCCGCCCCAGACATTCAATGCTGATGATCAACTTGTCTCATAACATGCGGATTATCAGTTAAATAATAGTGAAAATTGTACCTATTGACAGATCCGTTGTTATGGGATGACGCCTCATCCGTGAATAAAATATATTGGAAAAACGAAAGATCCTCCTGTATTTTCTGTCTTCCCCAGAAACAATATTCGGAACGAAATTGAAAATCAGTATTACTCAGTTCTTTATGTAGCTGAATATGATATGCTTGATATCGATTTTTCTTCAGAATGCTTTGTACTGACCTCTCGCTTATGCCAGTTCCTTCACCAATATCTTTTTGGTTCCTCGTTGATGATAGGCTTTCTTCTTTTGTTTTTTGTAATTCACACCTCCTATTTACATGCCAAACTAATTGTTTAATTGACAGATGCATTTTTTCAGTCATGGCTATCTATTCAAAAACAAATTCGTATTCAAGGACCGTTTGAAATATAAATTTTTTTATATCTTGAAAAATATCACTTTTAGGTATAGGGTATGCTTAATATTTTTTGTAGGAAATTAGATGCAGAATAATATGAAAATAAAAAAAATATATGATTCCATTAAAAAAAAAAGAGTTACGACAATTTGAAATTTTAGAAAATGGCGTGTCTGATACAAAGGCAGGGTTCCTCAAAAGTGAAAATTTTTAACACTGGTACATAAACAGTACTTATGACCAACCATAGAAAAAAGAAAATTTCTTAAATTTTAAATACAACATCAGAATATTTTTTTTTGTGAACCTCCGCTTTTTACATTTTTTTCAGAAAAACGTCAATAACTCGGAAATGCCATATCGAAATTAAAAACCAAAAAAAGGTTTAAGTTATAAAATACTATCCAAATTAGAAAATGAAAAAATATACAGGGTGTTCCATTTAAAAAAATGTTTGCTTTTGTTATAACGCAAAATTGGGACACCCTGTATATTTGAAAATAATTTTACGGCATAGAGATTTTTAATTCAATAAATTTTTATATGAAACATTTTTTTCTATCTCTTACGAGAAAGGCGCTAGGAAAGCTTGACGCACTGTTGCAGGACCCTGTATAGTCGAAGACCAAAATGTTGAGCGAAATTTCACTACAAAGAGTTTTTCATTATATAAAGAGTTACATATTAGAAAAGATTTTATGAAACATTTGAAAGTTTAAATACATAGCATGTACACATTGCATATGTATGTACAGGGCTAAATAGTACATACGAAATATTATGTACTAGGAAAAATAATCAGTTATTTTCTTTTGGGCATTACTTCTAAAAAATAATTGTTGCTCAACAATACGCCTAATGTGATTTCACTGAGTGATAATTGATAATATATTCTGGTTTATCCGTAAGAATAAAGCAGGCACGCAAAGGTTAGGTAACGCCTAGTTTAGGTAAATAATCTGAAAAATTCCGTAATTTAATTACTCGATGCAAAAGTACACATTTTTCGCTTGCGGTCCTACCTGCTCCGCCGCACGGCGAGGGGAGGCCATAAATCACGATTTCTATTCAGTAGAATTCTGAAAAGATTTCCTAATTTATGATAGTAAACACACCGCAAACTGCATCTGTTTTTATTACCGCCTGGAGGCATTCTTAGAGGATATGACCATGTTCGGCTATTTTCAAGCAACAAAACATAAAAAACGCACTTAAAACGCACTTGAAAATATTCCAAAAAATTAGGGCAGTTACAGAAAACACAGACAAATGTTTATATGACAGTGTCAATCATCATAATTTTCGATTTTCAGAAAAATAAATATTAATCAGAATATTTATAAAATTTGTCTGATATTGTAGAATGAAATTATTTATTTGACAATGTTTTATTTACTTACTTATTTAAAATAGAAAATTGTTAGTATCCTCATCAGTCTATTCGTAGTCATTTGTGTCCGTTTCACAAATAATTAGCCTCTGTTGGTGGTTGTTTTTTATAAAATTAATTTTACATCGCTTCTCAAAAATGATATGACACTGAAGAGGAAGAAATTGATAAGGATACTTAATTGTTTATAACATAATACTGTATATTATAGGTAAAATATCAAGTTTCTAAATAATTTGGAACAAAAGTTATAATATTTTAAATATAAATTTTTATTTTAGAAATTGTTATAAAAAACATAGTTCTAGAATTCTAGAAATATCACCTAAAATTACTTTAATGTTTTCTTTAACTACCTTTAAAATTTTGTTTCTCCGCTGGTGCATATTTGGGGTCTTTTTAATTTTTTTATTATTTTATTATTATATTTAGAGACATGATTTTTTAGCCATAACGTACAGTATTATGTTATAAACAATTGTGTATAAAATTATATTGATAGTACATCTACAACCTATGTAATAAATTATTTAACATTGCGCGTGAAATGCCGTAAAATCGTTGTTTTCTAAATCGATCAAGTTTAAGCAATAATTGCGAATAATATAGAGGGTTAAAAAATATAAATATGCAAGATCTAAAGGGTTTCATGTATCTACAATCGAGTGGATATGTTTTTTTTCGAAATTTTCAATTTAATTTTTTTTCCTCAAATAGAAAAAACGACACTAGAAAACACGGTTAAAAGTGAACACTTGCGGAGGCCATTCGAGCACTTTTGTGAGGTTAGGAAATACGGATTAAATCATAACCGCCAAATTATGACAAAAGACGGAGCGATACGCCAGAGGTACCAACTTACACGCTTAATCATTGTTCTTTCAAAAATTGTATATATAATAAATAACTTTTAATATTTTGTAAGTTAGAACCGCTCTGCTAGACATTATTAACTCCTCAATGCGATTGGGCATTTTCCCAACGGCGTGGAAGCTGGCCTCCGTGGTCAACATCCTCAAGCCTGGAAAATCTCCAACATTTCCGCAAAATTATCGTGCTATCAGCTTGCTTAGCACGCTAGGCAAACTACTAGAAAAAGTCCTGCTAACTCGTCTTTCGGCCTTCACTGAAGACCACAATATTATCCCCGACTCACAAGTCGGCTTCAGAGCCGGCATGTCTACCAACCATCAGCTGTTGAGAGTGACCGAGTACATCTCTGAAGGCTTCGCCATCAGACGAGAAACTGCCGCAGTTTTCCTTGACGTCTCTAAGGCGTTCGACAGAGTCTGGCACGACGGCCTTATCTATAAAATGATAGAGTACCCGGAATTCCTTATAAGGACACTTTTCGACTTTCTGCGAAACAGAAAATTCTGCAGTAAGGTGAACACTACGTTCTCCACTCAGCGACCGATATTAGCGGTCGTCCCTCAGGGCTCTGCCCTGTCCCCTGTATAATATCTACACCAGCGACAAACCGAATCTGGCTCCGGTTATGATCGCTCAATACGCTGACGATACTGCCCTTCTCTACAGAGGGCGAACTACTTCCCACCTGGAGATTACTCTCCAAAAGGCCATTGACTCATTTGAGGAATGGTCCGACAAGTGGCGACTAGCGATCAATGCTGACAAAAGTGTCTCCATGCACTTCAGCAAAAACAAGCATCGCGTCATCGACTCTCCTGAATTTTCCTTCGGAGAGTCACCAATTCCGATTAAAGATGAGGTTAAATACCTCGGAATAATATTCGATCAGCACCTTAAATGGTCAAAAACCATCTCCCATGCCATAGACAAGGCAAGAACGACTCTATCAAAGCTCTGGCCTTTGATAAACGAAAAATCAAAGATAGCCCACAAAACCAGGGTTAATTTTTTCAAAATGATAGTTAGGCCTCAGCTGACCTATGCAGCTCCTGTATACTACTGCAGGCCCTCTCAGATCGCGCGTATGCAACGTTTTCAAAACCGAGCACTACGCCGAGTACTAAACGCACCGCTCTACATTCGGAATTCTCAAATCAACCGTGAGACATCCATGCCGATTGTGATGGATTTCATCCGAGAGACTGCAATAGCCTTTTACACCAAACTCGACACCAATCCCCCCTCGGGGATTTCTTTTCCGAAATATGACATCGATGTTAAACATCGAAGGCCCCGAAATATTCTAAGTGGCAATCAATTAGACAATAATTCTTAATGAGCCACCGTAATCAACGTCGGTGCTGCTCCCCGTCGAGGACAGCGACACTGGACATATGGAAAACTAACCACCCATTTAGCGATCTTTTCGCTACGACCTACCTGTCGGTAGGAGTCCGACACTGCCCTACTAAAAGGGCGTCCATGATGGATTTCCTCTCCTTGCATCAAAAAAATAAAAATTGAAAATTTTGACATTTTTTGCCAATTGCTAATAAACTATTAGAGTTAAATGAAACATAAATTAAAAATAATTATAGAGAATTCAAAATGAAACAAATCATTAAGAATAGCCTTTTTACGTAAACCTTATACTTTTCGAGTAAAATATAGGGAAAGTATTATGATGGCCACATCACCATTTTTTTTTTCTAATTTTGCTAATTTTCTGGTCACTAATATAATTCAAAGACATGCTGGAATCTGTCTATTTATATTTTATAGGACATAAAAATCGTTAATAATAAATTCATTATTATATATTTTAACTTCTATATTTTGTTAATTCTTATTGAATGTGTACAAAAGAGGAAACTCGTTAAATAAATAAATAAATAAATAACAATAATAAAATTGTATCAATATGATTTTGTGAGTTATGTGAAGTTTACTATTTAATTAATAAATAAACGTAGTTATATTACTTTTCCTATTATACCTAATTTACATTTTTAAGCAAAGACGGCCACGAAAAACATATTTTTTTGATTCGATGGAAAACTAGATTTTGTTTTTACTGGATTAAAAGTATATTTATTTTTTTTTGTGGGAAAACCGTAAAATATATCAAATATTATTGAGAGGCAAAAACGTTTTTAAATTTAATGGTCTTTCAAATTGTTCTTTTTTAGTTTTTATTGGATGCACTAATAAAAAAATATTTTAGTTTTTAAGCGGTGGTACTACTGTTTTCTATACTTTCTGCTAATTACTAATGCCCATAATAACTTAAATGATATACTATATTATGATAGTTATTAATTATAAATTTCATTCAAATCGAATAAAGCGTTCAATTGTCATAGACAAAAGAAATAAAAACAATTTTGAACTTTGAAGACAAATTCCGGCTTAACCGTAAACTTTTTGATAACACAACTTATCTAGTTAAATCATCATATTTTCGCCCCAGGAATCAATGACCAGGCCATAAATATTATGTTAATAATAGGTAATTGATTAAAAACTCACAAGGTGTGTTTCAATTAATTTTTTAATATTACTCGACTAGCAAATAAAAATGATGATATCTAACACTTAATAAACAAGTGAAGTAAGGAATAAACTGTGTGTTATATTCGTTTACAAAACACTTCACGTAAACTCAAACCAACAATAGTGACCCGACTAGTTTCGGCACTGGGCCATTATCAAGAATAATGTACAAACGTAATTTTATATACAGGGTTGCAGATATGTATGGAAACGGTCGAATATCTCCTAAAGTAAGATAGCTAGCGAAGTATGTTAAGATACAAAAGTTTTAGGATTTTTTAAAAACTATCAGAATAAAATTAAGTGTAGAGGATCAGCCAAAAAGTCAGGATGAAGCAAACTTGCTTTTTCTTTAACGGAACACCCTGTATTTTATTCCATATTTCAATTCATCTAAACAAAATTCGTATAGTACATCATAAAGCTAAACTTGACCAAATTATCGAAGTTAAAAAATATTTTTTTAAATAAATTATACAAAAATAATTTGACATCAAGTTACCTTTCAAAGTTTCCATCTCCATAACAACGCTACGACTTACCTACCATTTAAAGGTAACATTTTTTATAATTTATAATAAAAAGTGATTTTCAAAGTAAAACGGTTAAGTTTAGCTTTATGATGTGCTATACGAATTTTGTTTAGAATTTCGAGATGGATTGAAATATGGAATAATATACAGTGTTCCATTAAAGAAAAAGCAAGTTTGTTTCGTCCTGACTTTTTGGCCCATCCTGTATACTTAATTTATCTTTATTCTGATACGTCTTAAAAAATACTAAAACTTTTGTATCTTAACATTTTTCGCAAGCTATCTTACTTTAGTAGTTATCCGACCGTTTCCATACATATCAGCGACCCTGTATAATCTGTTAAAATTACGTTTGCACATTATACTTGATAATGGCCCAGTGCCAAAACTAGTAAAAAATAAAAATTAAAGTAAAACAAACAAATTGAGTTTTAGTTAATTTTATTGATTTTGATTATACTCTTCACGAAATTCCAAAACAAATATCAAATGTATTTACTGATGACTAGTTTTGAATAATAAATTTTAAATTCGCAAAATATATTGATATATACTTACCATCTATAACATTGTAGCCTAAATTCCTACAAGCCGCGATGATATTTTTTGTCGTAAAATCAAATTTCAATCCAATTTTCATCGGCATCGAAAAGGTCAAGAAGCAATTCCAGTTTAAAGGGATCCAATAACCTTAATATGCGTTGATACCGTTGTATACAAATACAATTTTATATCACTAACTCTACACGCTTCCTAATATTAGCCCGCAATTCCACAGAGTTGCAGTTCTGCAACGGTTTTTATTTCTATCCTGTGGTGCTATTTCGGATTTAGTTAGGGAACATTGTGTAAACTGGGAACATCATTAACATCGAAGAGAGGACGCCCTTCTTCTTCAACACTGTCATCTAACGATACTCCTAAAGAATGTTACCTTTGCAATAAAATGCTCTGACAATGTGCTGTATGGTATCATATTAAATGTGAAAAAGACGCAGCACAGTCCGAAGAAACGGAGAATGGCCACAAAAGATGGATTTGCCATATGTTAGAAAACATGTCTATTTTAAGCTTGAATTAGAAAATGAAAATAAAGCATTACGAGAACTTATAACTGAAATTATTGATAGTATGGAGAGGCAAAATAACGTTATTCTCTATAATGTAACTAAATTTACCTCGTGCGATATCGATGTAAGGAGAAATCAGAATCTTAAAGAATTAAGAATTTAATACTTCTGCTATGTTCCCGGGGTTAGTTTTAACATATATAAAATTAATAATTTTTTACTAATAATTGGAAAAAAAACACGAAAATATTTCGTAAATCTACATCAAATGAGTCTTGTTAAGACTACAAAACAAATCACTTATTGAAACAACTTCTCTGGCTAATACCTCGACAGGCATTGAATGATACAAAAGTAATTTGCGTGTTACAAATACATAGCAAGGCTAGTTTGAACGTATTCATTTCTGTAAAATAAACTAAAAATGGTTGAATGTACGTTAAATAGTTTCTGAGTGACTATGGTATAATAAATTTGTGTTAAATCATCATATTTTCACCTCAGGAATCAATGGCACAGCCATTTCCCGACATTAACGGGACACTGTATATACTCGTATTTGCTCGAAGAATTTTTTTTTGTCGTTAAAATTTTCATTTCCAAAAACACTCCATATCTATATGCAAAAGTTTACGGTTAAGCTCTTCAAAGTTCCAAACAATTTTATTTCTTTTGTTTTGTTTAAAGTAAATCTGCAACAATAAATATTGATTATGAAATAAGAAATAAGAAAAAAACTACAAGAATCTGTAGAAAAATTTCATTAAATTATTGTTATTAAAAAAGCTTAAGGGCATTAAATTATAAACGGTGATTTTCTATTATTGTATCTCAATAATTTTTAAAGCAAGTTTTCAATAGTACAATTTATATTTCACTTTCTTCACAACATATATTTTTATGTGCTAGAAATGTATTAAATTCGGTTGACCAGAAAGTCATGTTGTTATTTCTGTTGATTTATTTGTTGAGTTAGTACATACAAAATACAATGCACCTTGAAGAAAGTGAAATTACATGTCACTAATTACGTCACTAAAAGCTTAATAATCGCTTAAAGTTTTATTTTAAAATCTCATTTACTTTTAAAGATTTGATACATTAATACAAATTTACTTCTTGATTATGTTTAGTTGCCGTTACAATAATATATTTGTTAATTTTGGTAAACTTATTAATTAAAATGTATCTATAAATACCTATTTATCATAAGTATAATTAATTTAAGAAGATTGTAGAAGCATATTGGAATCAAATTTTACATAACTGTAGAAAAGAGCCTTTTATTAATGTTTTACAAAATTCTATGTTTTCGGTTTACACTTAAATACATTTAGAGTGGAAAGGCACTCAGGGAGTCCGCAGTGGTTCAGGTAAAACCCCTTAACTCAGATAGCCAATCCGTAGCTACGAGCACGGTCGAGCATAAACCAAGCGTCGTCTTGAAACCCTCCTGTGACCACTACTGTGATTCCTTTTTACTATTTTTTGGAAATAACTTATTTTATGTCTGATTACATCTTGGAAATCAGAAAAACTTTGAAAACTAATAAAACTGCAATAATATTTCGACGCAATTCGCAAACGTAATCTACATTTTCTACTCCTATAATGAAATAACATAATTATAGTTTACGTTTTGATTAATAAATGTAGTACATTGTATGTTATGTATATATTAAATATTCATTGTCATAGCAACCATTGTAGCACTAGTGCTACAATATATCTATTATAGCACTAGTGCTACAATGGTTAAACAGGCGAGGGATATTATAATGAAATAGCATTAATAATATTAATATTGAATCAGACTAAACGATTTTTATAATGAATACATGTGAATTTCCTTAAATTCAAAAAATAAAGTTTTTCAATTACACGCAAATATTATACGAACATTATAAAATTTATAACACACATTTGATTTTTTAATTGACTTTTCTGATGTGAAATTACACGTCAAAATAAAATTGGGAGTCTGTTGAAATTTACGCAAAATAATGGTAAGTAGTAATAGTGAGCGTAGTTTTGTTAAAAAAATCAAACCCTACGGTAAATGTTCCATCATATACGTGATCTCCAAGAACATTTCATATCTGTATCAATATCACGTATATTTTTAATAAATACAAATTTGTTCAATGTCAATTAGTAGAAATCTATATTTGATTTTTTTAATTCATATGTATAATCGTAGAAAAAGTATAGTGTACAATTCGCATACAATGACCATTGCCCACTCGTATGAATTGCTGCATGAGCCGAAGACTTGTGGGCAATGGGTATCATTGTATGCCCATTATACAATATACTATTTACAACAAGTGTGGAAATGTTACGCTTTTCCGCCGAGAGAGAGTAAGATGTTGGTATGCGAGCCAGCGAAGCGAGCGAGTGCATCAAGTTCCTACTCGAGTGCGGAAAAGCGCATTTCCCACGCGTTGTACACACTATTTTTTCACATACTGCATATAACATCAATTATAAAGGTGTTTGCGATATTATTTTTTACACTGACATATAAAAATTAGGTTATAATTACCGATAGTACGTTTGTTGTATATATTACTTAATGTATGTAACTGACATTAACATTGATTAATAGTAAATAAAAGTAGTGCGGAAAAGTATGTTGTATTCAGTATGTGAAGAGGTAATTTGCGTGTTACAAATAGCAATGTTTTCAAAGCAACACTAGCAAATTTTGTATTGAACGTGATTGCGAAATTGCTGGTATATATTTCCGAGATATGAATTGTATAATTTTAACTGTATATCGTTCGCCTTTAGGTAATTTTAGATGTCCTGTCCAGAGTATTTCAAAAAATTGAATATCGCAAACATGATGTCATATTGACGGGAGATTTCAATGTTCGATTCAATTGTAAAGATCCACGTTGGTATAAGATATATGATTTATTAAACAGCTACGGACTTGATAGTCATTTTTCTCAGCCAACCCGCAAACTAAATTGTAATAATATATTTTCCAACGTAGAGTTGAATATATTGTTTTTAAATACAATTGAAACTGGATTCTCGGATCACCTGGCAGTCGCTACTTCATTATTAAGCAATAAATGTAAACAAAACACACCAAGAAAATTGTTTAAAGCCATAACCATTGAAGGAAAAATTAATTTTCATAATCTTCTTGTAAGTGAAAGCTTGCAATTTTTATATAACAATAACTTAAGCTCTCATGAGAAAACAACGATATTTAATAATACTTTAGAAAATGCATCTTGCATTGCATTACCAACAAAAATAAAACAAGTATATTCAAGTAATAAATCAGAAATTCACTGGTTTAATAATAACCTAAAATCCATGAGGGAAACTCTTAAATTCATGAGTAGTTCTTGTCAACAAACCAAAAATCCAGAACATACTAAAATTAAGAATAGGCACAAAACAAAATATTTAAATGCAATTAAAACAGCAAAAATTGAAGCTAATAGCAAATATATAAAAAATCATAAAAATCATCAAGTGGCTATGTGGAAAATTATCAATAAAAACAAAGTTCAGTCTAATAACGATGATTGCAACATAACTGCAAATCAATGGAATACTTTCTTTATAAACGCACCAAAAGTGCTGGCACCCTCATCACAAGAATCGAAAATTGATCCAATTATTTTAATGTGTAGTTGTGAATGTCCTGTGAATGTCTCTTCATATTTTAACTTTCGTGAGGTTACGATCAACGAAGTAAGAGAACTAAAGTCAAGTAAAAGTTTTGATATTTATGGGTTAACAGCTAGTATGTTAAAAGATGTAAAAAACTTAATTATTATCCCTTGAACTACACTCTTTAGTTCTTGCATTAAAGAGAAAATTTTCCCTGAAATTTTAAAACTTGCAAAAGTTATAATATCAAAAATTTTTGGAAAATTACTTAAGAAACAGTTAACTAACTACCTAGAACAAGATAATATATTAAATAAACAACAATTTGGATTTTGAGAGGGGTTGTCGACAACTGATGCTATTATAAATTTTACTGACTGGATCACTGATTGCTTTGAAATGGGCCAATGTACAACTGCTTCCTTCCTTGATCTAACCAAAGCTTTCGACTGCGTATCACATAAAATACTAGTGCGAAAACTGTACATACATCCTGACAGTTGCAAGTTATTGTCTTCGTACCTTCAAGACAGAAAACAAATTGTATTTTATAACAATTCTTATTCAGAAGTACTACGTAATACTACTGGTGTTCCACAGGGATCAATATTAGGTCCAATATTGTATATATTAATGACCTGCCTAATAACATAAAAGATCATAATATAGTTTTGTACGCCGATGACACCACTATAATTACAAAAGATTGCAACTTAACGTCACTGGAAGTGCGTCATAATTTCATAATGTCAGTTGTATCGCGATGGTTTCGCAGCAACCAATTAACCTTAAACACAGAAAGTTTTTTTTCTGTTCAAACGAAGGCTAAAGATACCCCACACCTCAACGACAAAATTTTTGGGAATAACTCTGGATAGCCACCTTAAATGGATACACCATGGTAACGCACTGGCTAAAAAATTATCTTCAAATATTTTCTTACTACGCAATATGGCTAATACCTTAAAGTGTGAGGTACTGAGAGTTGCATATTTTTCACTGTGTCAATCGCATATGGCGTATGGATTACTAATATGGGGACATTCTCTAATTTTTAAAAGGAATAGTTTCGCTACAACGTAGAGCAGTGCGTATTATAGCAGGTCTGCCTTATCGACCAGATTATAGAACTGCATATACTACAAATAACATACTAACATTGCCCTGTATGTATATTTTGGCTTGTTTGAAATATATAAAAACATCTGAAAATAATCTGGTCAGACACGAATCCAAACATAAATACTACACAAGAAAGAGAATGAACTTTTATCCAAATAAACATAAATTATTTGGCTCTCGACATGCAACAAATTATTTTGCAGCGAAATTCTACAATATCATACCCCTCTACGTCAGACAACTACCCCAAAAGAAATTTTTATCTTGCATAAAAAAATATTTATTACAAAACGCATTCTATGATTTTGAAGAGTACGTAGGCAGTAATTTTATAGACATAGAGTTGTGATACTCAGTTATGATTAAATTATTTTTCTTTGTATCATGTTATCAATGTGTTTGTAAGTAATCTTTTAGATATCTCAATTTTATCCTATAACTATTTTATATAGTTTTTATAGTGTTTTTATCTATTTACTTATTTATTTTATTAATTATTAACTTATTTTTTAATTTTTTTCAACTCAATTTTATTCTTATAACTAACTATTTTATTTTTATCTGGTTTTATCTATTAACATCATTCATCACTAACAATTTCTTTTAACCTTTTAAATTTTATTTTTTTTAATTGTAATTTTTAATCACTTAGATATTTATTTATTTTATTGTTTTTATTTTAATTTTGTATGTCTAGTTTTTATATTATATCTATATTTAATCTTTTTTATATGACTTTTTTATCTTCAAGCAACTTGAAATATTTATTTCTAGCTTTTATATTTATATGTTATACCAATGATTTGTATTCAGTTTTAAAATGTCATTTTTAATCTCGGACATATGTAACATTAGTTAAACTTAACATGTATTTTACTTTATTCCTGTTTATTAATTTAGTTATTACATTTATATTTGTGTTTGCTACAACATGCATGCTCACTATTCATACAGATGTGCCAACATTCATATGTATGTATATATCTATTTGTATATTCATATATATTAAAACAAATTATATGTTTATTATAAGATTATCTCTAGTTCCTAAGCAATTAATTGACGTATGTAAAACTCTAGTTGTAACAATAAAGTAATTATTAATTATATTTACCTATTAACCTACTACATTCATGGCATATTTAATTTTTGTTACATCTAGATAAATTTTTGTATGTTTTAGGTAAATCTGCAAAAATTTCATTGAATTATTGTTATTAAAAAGGCTTAAGGGCATTAAATTATATAAGGTGATTTTCTATTATTGTATCTCAATAATTTTCAAAGCAAGTTTTCAATAGTACAAGTTAGATTTCACATTCTTCACAAGATATATTTGTATTATTATTAACTATAGTATTAAATTTGATTGACCAGAAAGTCATGTTGTTATTTCTGTTGATTTATTTGTTGAGTTACTACATAAAAAATACAATGCACCTTAAAAAAAGTGAATTCTAACTTATACGATTTAATCTCTTCTGGTAACTCAACAAAAAAAAAAAACAACAGAAATGCTTTCAATGAAACAATTAACAGAAAACCACAAAGGCCTCGAGAAAATATTCACTTCCCATGAATTACATGTCACTAATAGCTTAATAATCGCTTAAAGTTTCATTTTAAAATCTCATTTAGTTTTAAAGATTTGATACATTAATAAAAATTACCTTCTTGGTTATGTTTAGTTGCCGTTACAATAATATATTTGTTAATTTTTAATAAACTTATTAATCAAAATGCATCTATAAATACCTATTTATCATAAGTATAATTAATTTAAGCAGAATGTAGAAGCATATTGGAATCAAATTTTACATAACTGTAGAAAAAAGCCTCTTAATCATGTTTTACAAAATTCTGTGTTTTCGGTTTTCGGGTGTTTGATAAAAAAACGCCCAACGCCATAACTCTATTATTTATTAACCGATTTGAATCAACTAAAAAACAAATTTAATGGCCCTTTAAATACTATGATATGACATTAATTATATATTATTTCAAAATTAACTTCATTAACAAATGATAGCCAACTGTATTTTTTTAATGGCTGCATATATTTTTCTTATTTTATTGTACTAGACATTATTTTTCTGAATCCAATGATGCCCAATATGTTGATTTTTATTTAATATTTATGTCAGAAAAATATAATAATATATCTTATTCATATAATATTTTCCAATAATTGTAGTGTGCATTGAAAAAACAATCGGAACAAACAATTGTAATTTGTTGTAAAATACAAACTAATAGCAAATAGTTGACATTACTTTACAACAAATGACATTGGTTTGTTCCATTTTTTCAAGGCACACTACATTTATTGGAAAATATCATATGAATAAGATTTATTATTATTTTTTATTTACTTTAAATCAACATATTGGGTATCATTGGATTTAGAAAAATAATGTCTAGTATAAAAAAATAAGAAAAGTATATGCAGCCATTTAAAAATTTTAAGTTGACTATTATTGTCAGTGAAGTTAATTTTGAAAAAAAATATAATTAATGTCGTATCATAATACGGCCATTCAATGTGGGGAAATGGCTGGGTGACAGAATCCTGGGGTTAAAATATGATGATTTAACCCAACATATCTATATCCAAAAGTGCATATCATGTTCATATTTTCTTTTTTCTGAGATATCAAATATTATTTAGAAACGAAAAAAGTTTTTAAATAAATGGTCTTTCAAGTAGTATTTTTTTTATTTTGTATGTGGTGGTACTGCTCATACTTTTCGTCAACCAATAATGGCCATAATAACTAAAGTGATGTGTGATTATAATAATAATCAGTAATAAATTTCATTTAAATCGAATAAAGCATTCAATTGTTATTAACAAAAGAAATAAAAAAAATTGAAACTTTGAAGACGAATTCTGGCTTAACCGTAAATTTTTGGATGTTGGGTTAAATCATCATATTTTGGAGCCAGAAAACTGTGGTCCAGCCACTTCCCCACATTAACGGGACAGGGTTATTCACGCTATACCGTACGAAATATTGTGGCCAAAATACGTGACTTTCAAAAAGTTTCACTTTGGGGATATATGGGGGTCTATTAGGGCTACTTTTTAAAATTGCTTTCATAATTTACAGGTTGTCCCAAAAACCATACAAGTATCAAAGTTGTGTTTTTTTTAATGAAATTTATTGCATTTTGGATCCTTCGATCAAAATAAGTGTGTGTTTTAATAAGGTTTTTATTACCTAAACCTTAAGGTTTTTGAAATAATTTAAATTTTGTAAAAATTTAACCTAATTTTCTTGTTTCAAATACTTAAAAAGTAATTAAGTTATGGATACCAAATTTACACTGAAATGTAACAATAGATCATATTTTATTTTCCAAGTATAATAAACTTGGCATCTTATGCCGGGTGTAAAAAAATGGAATTAAACAAATGAGAACTTTAAATGGCTTTAACTTCAATTATTTAAATGGAACGCCGTATTTTTTAATTTGTCAGCAAATGCACTTTTTAATTACCTATATTATGGTATATATATCTTAAATCTTCTCGTTTTTACAGAAAACGCCAAAATATTGTTTATTGCACCGTTTTAGTACTTTTTAAGTAAAAATTTTAATGTATCTAGTTTTCTATGGTATTTAAAAACGTCAGATAATTAAATTAGTCTGTCACTTTAGTTTAAAAAGGTCGAATTGCCGAAAAATGTTCTACATTTTATTATGTCAGTCGAAAAGTATTTTCTAATAGAAGAAATTTGTTTAGGTCAGTTAATTTGTTGCAACAATGTTGGTGGTAAGTTATTATTGGTTGAAGATTAATCCGAGGTATTTAACCTCGTCTCGGATTGGAATTAATGAATCCCCAAAGAAAAATTTTGGGGAGTCAATAACTTGATGTTTGTTTTTGCTGAAGTGTACAGAGACACTTTTGTCAGCTTAGGAGAAGTAAAACTCTTGTTATGTTCCATTTCTTTATTTTGAGATAACTGACAGATAATTGTCAAAGTTTTAACTTTGATAATGATCCGCAAGGAATGGAACATAACAACAGTTTTACTTATACTAATTTGAAAATTTGGTTCCATCAAGAGAGTAGCAGAACAAGTATCGATTATACTTTTGTCAGCATTTATCGCTAGTTGCCACTTGTCAGCCCACTCCTCGAAGGAGTCCAGGGCCTTCTGCAGAGTATTCTCCAAGTGGTATTTAGAGTGTCCCATAGTTCGTTGCAAAGTGCACGTAATTTGTCCCTAACGGCAAGAGCTAGTGATCGTGATTCCGTTCTAAAGAACAAATCTCTGGTGCTCTGCCACCTGCGCCTGGAAGCTTTCTTTTGCCTGATTAGGTCAACTAACTCGGGGGTGAGTGTAATAGGCTCGACTTGTGTGGAAGTTCTGCTCATCGTTGCGTCGCTGATAGCTGCGAGCATTCCAAAATGCAATGTGAATAAATTCGTGAGAGTTAGCCACTGGTGAAAGTGAATAAGGGGAGGAATTTAGTGGCTTTTGTTATAAACTTCCATATATATTCTCAACAGGATTTCTTTGTCGAGAATATATTAATGCATCCATTATTTGATCGTATACTTCCTTAGCTTATGGGCTCCGAAGACTTCTGTGGAGATGGTTTGGTCGTGGGTTTATTGGCTGGGCCGCCAACTGATTGAGAGAACGAAGTTCCCTTACGTCTATTGGAAGAGCTTGACTTCCCTGCGTTGCTCCGGGACCCCGTTTATAGTCCAACCAACCCTTTTATACTCGTTTTCTTGCAAGTGCCGCGCGATATATAAACAAACCTCTTCACCCAAAAATTACCCCTTATCTTCATTTCTTCCGACCACCTGTGCCCCGACTCCGATTGTTTAGTCTACACATTTTTTATGTTATTCCTCTTTAGGCAATTAATGAAATTACAATATATCGAACGAACTTTTTTTTAATTTTGCTAATTTTCTGGTCACTAATATTATTCAAAGGGCACATGCTGGAACCTGTCTATTTATATATTTTATAGGACGTAAAAATCGTAAAAAAAATATATTCATTGTTATTTATTTTAACTTCCATATTTTGTTAATTCTTAATAAAATATATGTCCTTTACATTGTAGAAAATTAACTAATTATTATTATATTATTGCAGTGTTATTAGTTTTCAAAGTTATTCTGATTTCCGAGACGAAATCAGACATAAAATAAGTTAAATAAGTAATTGTGGAGGCTTTCACTTCGTGATACTTTTTGATAATTCAAAATAAATAAACAATTAACTTTTTTATAAAAAAAAAATAAAAAGTGATACCAACAAATTTAATTGTTTATTTATTTTGAATAAAATAAGTAATTTGGAAAAATAGTAAAAAGGAATCACAGTAGCGGTCACAGGAGGGTTTCAAGACGACGCTTGGTTTATGCTCGACCGTGCTCGTAGCTACGGATTGGCTATCTGAGTTAAGGGGTTTTACCTGAACCACTGCGGACTCCCTGAATGTCTTTCCACTCTAAATGTATTTAAGCGTAAACCGAAAACACAGAATTTTGTAAAACATTATTAAGAGGCTCTTTTCTACAGTTATGTAAAATTTGATTCCAATATGCTTCTACATTCTGCTTAATTTAATTATACTTATGATAAATAGGTATTTATAGATATATTTTGATTAATAAGTTTATCAAAAATTAACAAATATATTATTGTAACGGTAACTAAACATAATCAAGAAGATAATTTTTATTAATGTATCAATCTTTAAAACTAAATGAGATTTTAAAATGAAACTTTAAGCGATTATTAAGCTATTAGTGACATGTCGTTCATGGGAAGTGAATATTTTCTCGAGGCATTTGTGGTTTTCTGTTAATTCTTTCATTGAAAGCATTTCTGTTGGTTTTTTTATTGAGTTATGAGAAGAGATTAAATAGTATAAGTTAGATTTCACTTTCTTCAATGTGCATTGTATTTTTTATGTAGTAACTCAACAAATAAATCAACAGAAATAACAACATGACTTTCTGGTCAACCGAATTTAATACATTTGTAGCACATAAAAATATATGTTGTGAAGAAAGTGAAATCTAACTTGTACTATTCAAAACTTGTTTTAAAAATTATTGAGATACAATAATAGAAAATCACCGTTTATAATTTAATGTCTTTGAGCTTCTTTAATAACTAATAATTAGAAAAAACACGAAAATATTTCGTAAAATCTACAACAAATGAAACCACCTTTGAAACAACTACTTCAATACTCAAGTTTATAACCATCTGCAGAAACGTGTCACTTCCGTACAGCTTAATTATAAAATTGATTTCAAATAGTATTGAGATTTGATTTTACGACAAGAAATGTCATCGCAGCTTGTAGGAATTTAAGCTACAATGTTATATATAGATGGTAAGTATATATAAATATATTTTGCAAATTTAAAATTTATTATTCAAAAGTAGCCATCAGTAAATACATTTGATATTTGGTTTTGAGTTTCGTGACGAGTATAATCAATATCAATAAAATTAACTAAAACTCACTTTGTTTGTTTTTCTTTATTTTTTATTTTTTACTAGTTTTGGCACTGAGCCATTATCAAGTATAATGTACAAACGTAATTTTAACAGAATGTATATAAAATTATTACATTATTCTTGATAATGGCCCAGTGCCAAAACTAGTCGGGTCACTATTGTTGGTTTGAGTTTACGTGAAGTGTTTTGTAAATGAAAATTCAACACAGTTTATTCCTCACTTCACTTGTTTATTAAGTGTTAAACATCATCATTTTTATGTAATATAAAAAAAAATGAAACACCCCATGTGAGTTTTTAATCAATTACCTATTATTAACATAATATTTATGGCTGGGTCATTGATTCCTGTGGCAAAAATATGATGATTTAACACAACTTATCTATATCCAAAAGTTTACTGTTAAGCCGGAATTTGTCTTCAAATTTCAAAAAAAAATTATTTGTTGTTGTCGATAACAATTGGACGCTTCATTCAATTTGAATTAAATTAATAAGTAATAACTATCATAATATAGTACATTATTTAAGTTATTATGGACATTAGTAATTGGCAGAAAGGATAGAAAAAAGTAGTACCACCACTTAAAAACTAAAATATTTTTTTATTAGTGCATCCAATGAAAACTGAAACAAAAATACTGCTTGAAAGACCATTTTTGCCTCTTAATAATATTTGATATCTTTTACGGTTTTCCCACAAAAAAATAAAATATATTTTTAAATCCATTAAAAACAAAATCTAGTTATCGATTCGAAAATATATGTTTTTCGTGGCCGTCTTTGTTTAAAAAATGTGAATTATGTATAATAGGAAAAGTAATATAACTGCGTTTATTTATTAATTAAATAGTAAACTTCACATAACTCCCAAAATCATATTGATATAATTTTATTACTTTTATTTATTTATTTATTTATTTGACGAGTTTCTTCTTTTGTACACAATTAATAAGAACTAACAAATAATTAGAAAAAACACGATGATATTTCGTAAAATCTACAACAAATGAGTCTTATTAAGACTACAAAAACAAACCACTTTTGAAACAACTACTTCTCTAGCTAATACTTCGACAGACATTGAATAATACAAAAGTAATTTGCGTGAACTTTATTTCATTTTACAGAAAGAAATACGTTCAAACTAGTGTTGCTTTGATAGCCTTGCTATTTTGTAACACGCAAATTACTTTTGCATTATTCAATGTCTGTCGAAGTATTAGCTAGAGAAGTAGTTGTTTCAAAAGTGGTTTGTTTTTGTAGTCTTAATAAGACTCATTTGTTGTAGATTTTACGAAATATCATCGTGTTTTTTCTAATTATTTGTTAATTCTTTTTAATTGTGTACTAAAGAAGAAACTCGTTAAATAAATAAATAAATAAAAGTAATAAAATTATATCAATATGATTTTGGGAGTTATGTGAAGTTTACTATTTAATTAATAAATAAACGCAGTTATATTACTTTTCCTTTTATAGTTGTTTCAAAGGTGGTTTGTTCTTGTAGTCTACTCATTTGTTGTAGATTTTACGAAATATTTTCGTGTTTTTTCTAATTATTAGTTATTAAAGAAGCTCAAAGACATTAAATTATAAACGGTGATTTTCTATTATCGTATCTCAATAATTTTTAAAACAAGTTTTGAATAGTACAAGTTAGATTTCACTTTCTTCACAACATATATTTTTATGTGCTAGAAATGTATTAAATTCGGTTGACCAGAAAGTCATGTTGTTATTTCTGTTGATTTATTTGTTGAGTTACTACATAAAAAATACAATGCACATTGAAGAAAGTGTCATCTAACTTATACTATTTAATCTCTTCTCATAACTCAATAAAAAAACCAACAGAAATGCTTTCAATGAAAGAATTAAAAGAAAACCACAAATGCCTCGAGAAAATATTCACTTCCCATGAACGACATGTCACTAATAGCTTAATAATCGCTTAAAGTTTCATTTTAAAATCTCATTTAGTTTTAAAGATTTGATACATTAATAAAAATTATCTTCTTGATTATGTTTAGTTACCGTTACAATAATATATTTGTTCATTTTTTATAAACTTATTAATCAAAATATATCTATAAATACCTATTTATCATAAGTATAATTAAATTAAGCAGAATGTAGAAGCATATTGGAATCAAATTTTATATAACTGTAGAAAAGAGCCTCTTAATAATGTTTTATGAAATTCTGTGTTTTCGGATTACACTTAAATACATTTAGAGTGGAAAAACATTCAGGGAGTCCGCAGTGGTTCAGGTAAAACCCCTTAACTCAGATAGCCAATCCGTAGCTACGAGCACGGTCGAGCATAAACCAAGCGTCGTCTTGAAACCCTCCTGTGACCACTACTGTGATTCCTTTTTACTAATTTTGGAAATGACTTATTTTATTCAAAATAAATAAACAATTAACTTTCTTGGTATCACTTTTTATTTATTTTTTATAAAAAAGTTAATTGTTTATTTATTTTGAATTATCAAAATGTATCACGAAGTGAAAGCCTCCACAATTACTTATTTAACTTATTTTATGTCTGATTTCGTCTCGGAAATCAGATTAACTTTAAAAACTAATAACACTGCAATAATATTTCGGCGCAATTCGCAAACGTAATCAACATTTGTAATTGTATAGTCGATTTATTTTGTTATGTTTTATATACGCATATAAATTGACAAACGCACCATAGGACATTCAATGTATTTTTATAAATGTGCAATTAATTTCTCCCCAGGTCATTTTAGCAAAATAAAAACATAGGAGAGCAATTTTGTAGATATTAAAAAATACATTTAAATCACCAATTCAAGGCTGAAAGACCGCGGGTCGATAGCCGCTGATTAGAAGAAACCTCAAGTCTGTACACTGTTCACTTCATAAAAACTGTATAAATACTTACTTCTAATAATAAAGTTGTTTTCTCTCTCTCACCAATTTATAATACATTACAATTATTTTAAAGTGAGATAAATATCTAATAATATAAATAAAACTATAAGGTGTGAGTTTTATTATCGGTTAGGTTATTGCTGTTATGGATTTGGATTGTGGGATCTTCGTTTAAACACAAAACAATGTCAAATACTTTTGATTGATATATAGTATAAACAATTAAATAATTTGCAATAATTCTAGACTAGGTCTAACTGAGCTCTAGCTAGTTCGTCCTATTAAGTTAAATGTGAAGTGATTTATATTAATAGATTTACTAAGGAAGAACAATATATACACGTATAATGTAATTGAGGGGGGTGTAACAATATTGTCTGCAACAGTTTCGGAAGTATGATTATTGATTGGTACTGCATAAGAAAATTTACTCAAATCGTGCTAAAGTGTTCTGACAAATTTGTGTCCAAAGACACAACGATGTCCATTCATTTTTTTCCAAAGGGATGACTACTTGTAGTCTTAATTTTCATTGGTTATTTAAATGTTACTATTGAAGTTTATATTACAGGAATGACATTGTATAATATATTTTGGTGGTCTTGTTGCATTCCTTTCCATTTATATTTTGTCTTGATTCTATTTGTCCTATTTGTCATACGATGAAATCCACAATGATCTGACAATGGTGAATCATGAGTTTCTTTTAAAATAATTGGAATTTCGTCAGTTTTCGGTTCAAGAATAATATTTTTCTAAATAATAATTTTAATTTTGAAATTTCTAAATATGACTAGAATTATGTTTTCACATTTTTCATAGATAAATTGGTTAGATTCGTTGACAGGATTAGCAATTAATATTAAAATAATTTTATCCTTTTCTAATTGAATTTAAAAAAATTAAATTATGGCAGAGAATAAATAATAAAATCATTGATTCAATTTAGAAATGGTAGTATAATTTGAGAACAGTTCGTGACTCGAAATAATATCAGTATTTATAGAATTTGACAAAATTTATTCTGTGTGTTGGTTCTCGTGACTTAAGAGAGTACAATAAGCTATTGAGTCTGTACTAGATAAAATGTTATCTGATAATTCACTATAATCGTGAATGTTAGGGGATAATAAGTTGTAATAAAATTTAAAATAATCTTCAAATATTTCTTTAGTATATAAATATGAGACTAAAATTTCTGGCGTATTATTGTTTCGAATTCGTGATAGGCAATCTGCATTTGAATACGTCGAAATGATTTGATTAGCCCAAACAATAGCTAAAAGTTCCCTTTCGGTTGTGCTGTAGTTAATTTCAGCGTTATTTAATGTTCTGCTGGCATAAACGATCGGTAAACCAATTAGACCTTGACTAAGAAAGCCACCTATTGCAAAGTTTAATGCGTCCGTAGTTAGAATATAATCTTTTTCAAAATCAGGATTAATAAGTAAAGATTCTGAAGTTAAAATATTTGTAAATAAATAATAATCAAATTTTGTGTCCTTTTTTAGTAACTTCCCGTTTTTTGATAAGTGAAAAAAAGCGCCGATAGTAATCAGCAAGTCCAAAGAAAGATTTAATTTCCTTCACATTTTTAGGAGTAGGAAAATTCAAAATAGTATTTATCTTATCAGGGTTAGGTTTTAAAATATTTTTAAATTTAATTTGGTAATCGCTTAATGAATTAGCATAAATGACGATATCGTCCAAATAGACGAAGCATTTTAAACCTTGTAATCCGGTTAAAACACAATCAATTAGTTTTTGAAACGTGTCAAATGTCCTAGAGTTGTTGAGAAGGCAGTTTTAGCACTATCTTTAGGGTCCATGTTTATCTGGTGAAAACCCGAAGCAAGATCAATTGTAAAAAAGTAGCATGAATGACTTAACTGATCTAAGATCTCGTTTATATTTGGTAGTGGATATGTATCAGCTACTATAAAATTTTTAAGCTTCCTGTAATCAATAACAGTCCACGGGGATATGGAATTTTTAATTATGCTCTCTTTAAACATGTTATTAATTTGAAAATTTACTTCGGCTTTGTGAACCTCGGGATAACGGTACGTTTTACAGAAATCGGAGGGGAATAATTTGAATTAATTTTGTGATTCATAACATTAGAAGATGTCAAATGATCTCCATCTAAATGAAGAACATCATTGAAGTCTTGGCATAAACTAATTAATGCTGTTTTCTCAGTAATCTGTCTAACCAAAAAATTCTGAACAAACAAATGTCATTTGTTGCAAAGTAATGTCAACCATTTGTTATTAGTTTGTGTTTTGCAACAAATGACGTTTGTTTGTTCCGCTTTTATTTTCAAGGCACACTAAATTTATACGAAAATCTGAAAAAAAAATCATATGAATAAAATTTAATATTATTTTTCCGACATAAATATTAAATATATATATAATCGTAGACCCCTTCTACCACTTTAGCGGTGTTGGGGTAATTATTATTGTGTAATATAATTATTTGGGGAATAGAAATTCATTCGACCAGTCTCGGTAAAACACATTTCTTAACTGCCTGGACGGGCACAAAAATAGGATACACAAAAAAGGCGTACAAATAAAAAGTCTTCTAACATAAAACAACTGAACTAAATCTAATTGCACAACAACATATATGACACATTGGATTCAGAAAAATAATGTCTAGTATAAAAAAATAAGAAAAGTATATGCAGCCATTTAAAAATATAAAGTTGAATGTCATTTGTCAATGAAGTTAATTTTGAAAAAATATACAATAAATGTCATTTCATAGTATTTAAACGGCAATTCAATTTGTTTTTTGGTTGATTCAAATCGGTTAATAAATAACAAAGTTATGGCGTTAGTCGTATTTTTATCGAATACCCGGTATATACAGGATCCCGAACAGTGCGTTAGGCTTTCCTAGCGTTTTTCTCGTGAGAGATAGAAAAAAATGTTCCGTGGATACAGGGTGTCCCAATTTTGCGGTATAATAAAAGCAAACATTTTTTAATGGAACACCCTGTATATTTTTTGTTTTCTTATTTGGACAATATTTTATAACTTGAACCTTTTTTGATTTTAAATTTCGATATAGCATTTTCAAGTTATTGATATTTTTCTGAAAAAAATGTAAAAAGTTCACAAAATAAATTATTCTGATGTTCTATTTAAAATTTAAGAATTTTTTTTTCTATGGTTGGTCATAAACACTCGTTATTTACCAGTGTTCAAATTTTTCAATTTTGAGGTACCGTGGCTTTGTATCAGACATATTCTAATTTTTTTTTTAATTTTACATTATTCTACAACTAATTTCCTACAAAAAATATTAAACATACCCTATACCTGAAAGTGATATTTTTCAAGATATAAAATAATTTATATTTAAAACGGTTCTTGAATACGAATTTGTTTTGAATAGATAGCTACGACTGAAAAAAAATGTTAATTTGTCAATTAAACAATTAGTTTGACGTGTACATCTCTCTGATATTTTCTGCAAAGTGATTCTCTCCGTTTTTTGGTAAAACTAGGCAGCAAATTATCATCATGGACGAACTAGTCGATATGCTTTTGTATTAGGGGAGGCTACTAGAAATTGGCGGAGGAAAGTTTTAGGAACGGGAAGTATGAATTACAAAAAACAAGAAAGAAGAAAACCTATCATCAACGAGGAAAACCAATTTTCAGTGCTATTAACAGCAACATGAGCCAAAAAGCCATCGGTGACGCATTTTGAAGAAAAATCGGTATCATGCATATCATATTCAGTTACATCAAGGACTGAGTAATACTGATTTTTAATTTCGTTCCGAATTTTGTATCTGGGCAAGACTGAAAATACAGGAGGATCTTGCGGAATGTTCGCTAATATACCTCAACTAACAAGAAACAGGCCGTGATTTTTCGCGAGACGTGAGGGCATTTCTTGATGGTATTTTTCCCAACCAGTGGATTGGTAGGAATTGACCCACCAGATGGCCTGCTAGATCTCCGGATCTAACAAAACCGGACGTTTTCTTGTGGGGTTACGTAAAATGGATTGTTTATAAGGAACCACCAACAACACCAATGAAAATGCAGCAACAAATTGGGGACGCTTTTCCAAGTATTTCACCTGAAATGTTAGGAAGAGTGGAAAAGTCTTTTCGACGGCGAATTAATTTATGCCTAAATGAAAATGGAAAACATTTTGAACATTTACTGTAGTATTGTCTCTCTTTTGTATAAATAATTTTGTTATCTTTCATGGCTTTGGAATAAAATAATTAATAGAAGTATTATCTGTTTCTGTTTATCTCACATTTGTACTTACTTACATTTTATCTCATCATGGTCAACTTCGGTGCATAGAAATGTGTATAATTAAATGGTCATAAACACAAAAACAGCTATTAAAATATACAAAATGATCTGCCGTCCACTTCTTGACTATGGTTGTGCCATCTATACCAATCCCAGCAATCCAATATCCCATAATATTGAAGTTAGCGAGAGAGCATCCCTCCGTACCCTAACCAAACTCCGACATCCTCTTAATCCTTTACTCAATCCATCTAATCAGCTCCTCTATGATACCACTTTAGTTATCCCTATCCTAGAACGCCTGAGATTCCTATCTGAAAAATTCTCCAAAAATCCTTTCAACTTCCATATCTTATCCCAATATTGTCATCCCAGAAACCCTAATATAAACCCTAAATTTAAAAATCCCAATTCAACCATATTCGATTTCATTTCATTTCATCCTTTTACGCATTAACGACTGAAGCCATATGACTGGACAAAACAAGGCAGAAAGACCTCTGGTCGATAGCCTTTTGACAAATTAATACATTAACACCTCATTAATTCTTCATTATTCCAATGTAAATATGTACAAAAATTTGTCAATAAATATATGTTACTACTAAATGGTTATTTTTGTGAAAACTATTAAATATCTCAATATGGGGTTTAGACATATTATTATTTGCAAGTTTGGTATTTCTTTCTAATCTAATCAAATAATAAAATTAATTAATTAATTAATGATTTTGCCTATCTGGGTTGAGTTAAGCATAAATTCTTTAGGCTTGGAAACAATTAATTCTACCTTCTCCAATACCATATATCGTATCAATTAATTCTTCTTTGAAAAAAGTGCATTGTTAAAAATCGTATCGTACAATGCAACCACACACGACAAACTAATTGTTTAATTGACACATGAACTTTTTCAGTCCTGACCATCTATTCAAAAACAAATTCGTATTCAAGAATCGTTTGAAATATAAAATATTTTATATCTTGAAAAATATCACTTTTAGGTAAAGGGTATGCTTAATATTTTTGTAGGAAGTTAGATGCAGAATAATATAATTAAAAAAAATATATAGTATTCTATTAAAAAAAGAGTTACGACAATTTGAAATTTTAGAAAATTGCGTATCTTATACAAAGAAACGGTAACTCAAAGTGAAGATTTATAACACTGGTACATAACCAGTACTTATTACCAACCATAGAAATTCTTGAATTTCAAATAGAACATCAGAATATTTTTTTTTTCTCAACCTCCGCTTTTCACATTTTTTTAGACAAATATCAATAAACTGAAGAAAGAAAACAGGATCACTTTGTTTTACCACTTTACCATAAAAAGTGGTAAAACAAAGTGATCCTGTTTTCTTTCTTCAGTATATTCAAGATGTACCACAAAGTAAACGCCTCCACAATTAAACAAATATCAATAACTCGGAAATGCCACATCGAAATTAAAAATAAAAAAGGTTCAAGTTATAAAATATTGTCCAAGTGAGAACATGAAAAAATATACAGGGTGTTCCATTTAAAAAAATATTTGAAAATAATTTTACGGCATAGAGATTTTTAAATGAATGGTGTAAGATCAGGTGATTTTCTATCGATTCCTGTCTTCCTATCCAGCGATTTAAAAATGTACTTGTTTTTAAAAGTTAATTTTTGAATTAAAATTAAAAAAAAATGTATTTTTAAACGGAGAATGAAGATACCTTTCAAACGATATATCACAAGCCCATACTTCCCATATAAAAAATGGGGGGTTGTAACTGTCACCCCAAAGGGGTTGAAGGTAGGGATTACATTTTTACATTGAATAATGTCAATTTATAATTTAAATTTGACGTGTAGCGGGATTTTCTATAAATATGTACAGTATCCGAAATAATGAATTTATTCCATTTGGCTTTTCCTCCCTGTATATACACACATATATACCGGATGTTCGATAAAAAATTAAAATATAATAAAAAAGAAAAGTATATATAATAGTATTTAAACGGTCATTGAATTTGATTTTTAGTTGATTCAAATCGGTTAATAAATAACAAAGTTATGGCGTTGGGCGTTTTTATGGAACACCCGGTATATACAGGGTGTCCCGTTAATGTGGGGAAATGGATGGGCGACAGAATCCTGGGGTCAAAATATGATGATTGAACCCAACATATCTATACCCAAAAGTTTACGGTTAAGTCGGAATTTGTCTAAGTTCAAAAAAAAATATTTCTTTTGTTTATAACAATTGAACGCTTTATTTGATATCAATGAAATTTATCACTAATGATTGTCATAATATAACACATCATTTCAGTTATTATGGCCAGTTTTGGTTAGCAAGAAGTATAAAAAACAATGGTACCACCACATAAAAATTAAAATATTTTTTTAGTGGTGCATCTAATAGAAACTAAAGAAATATGACTTAAAATGCCATTACAAAAATGTAAACTATTTATAATAATAATTACCCAGTGTTTTTTGTTTATAAATTGTTAACTTTATTATAATTCATAAATATTCATATTTGGAGCAAACAGATATCCTGCTTGTATAAAGATTTTGCGAAGGAAATTGTTTGAAAAGTGTTAGAGGTTGTTTTGATTTTTTTTATCAATTGATATTAATTAATTTTTATTCAATTGAGTTGATTTACTTAATTATGAGTGCATATTAGGCATATCATGTTCATATTTTATTTTTTTCTGAGAAAACCATACAAGATATCAAATATTATTAACGGACAAAAAAGTTTTTAAATGAAATGGTCTTTCAAGTACTATTTTTTTTAGTATTTATTGAATGCATCAATAAAAAATATTTTATTTTGTAAACTGTGGTACCACTTGATATAACTTAGATAATATGAAATGAAATAAGACACAAACGGCCAATTTACTCTTACTTTATTCTTCTCGGGTACAATGTTACACTTTTAAATGTTCCAAGCAGACTGGTGTCCGCACCGTACGGCGCACATGTGTAGAACGATAAAAAAACAACTAAAAAATACTTCTCTTAAAAACTAACTTAATATTAAATCCCAACACTACTGTTTCTCATACTTTTCGTAAACCAATAATAGTCGTAATAACTGAAATGATGTGTTATATAATAATAATAATAATCAGTAATAAATTTCATTTAAATCGAATAAAGCATTCAATTGTTATTAACAAAAGAAATAAAAATTAATGAAACTTTGAAGACGAATTCTGGCTTAACCGTAAATTTTTGGATGAATATGTTGGGTTAAATCATCATATTTTGGAGCCAGAAAACTGTGGTTCAGCCATTTCCTCACGTTAACGGGACACCCTGTATATATGTAATGTGTCAATCAGGGACGGCCGTTCTACGAAGGTCGGACTGTCGCAAAACGAACTACGTCATTGCTAGGGCTTAGCGTGAATTGCCGCTCTAACGAGTAAGCGAATGCCTCCGCTTTGTCATCGTCAGTGTAAACGAGGCCTCTTTCACCGTGAATCGCGTAATGATGAATCTTACTCTTGAGGGACTTGGTGAATTTCCAGAGTTCGGAAATTCGTTCATCGCCTCAATGCGACGGTCCCATCCTTCGTTGCGAAGTGCACGTAGTTTGTCCCAACGGCACGAGCTAGTGATCGTGATTCCGTTCTAAAGAACGGATCTCTGGTACTCTGCCACATGCGCGTGGCAGCTTTCTTTTGCCTGATTAGATCAACTAACTCAGGGGTGAGTGCGATAGGCTCGACTTGTGTGGAAGTTCTGCTTGTCGTTGCGTCGGCATCATCAATGTCCGATTTGGTGCGGATGATTGTGAGTGGAGAGATGGAAGATTCCACTTTATTTTTGTATTTATACCAATTGGTGGACTTGATTTATCTGATGCTACGTTAATAATGACCGGGTTATAATCGGAACTTAGATAGATTAGGAGAGAAGTATATCTGGCCTGAAATCAGCCCCATTGGTCTGATAGCGTAACGTGAGTTGTCTATGTAATCCAGGAGGAGTCTCCCGTTGATTTTAGTTACATGACTATCCCACACTGGGCTTTTAGAATTGAGATCGCCGACTACGATAGTTGGTAGATCGTGAGACAAAATAAGATCAAAATCTTTCTTGAGGATTCGCTTTTTCGGCGGTTGATATGCCGAGATTATTTTTATCGGACCGTTGGTGGAATTTACAACAACTACTGTGACGTCGATGTTAGTGAGGCCATTCAGTGAAAAGAATGAATGGTCTAATGATTGTTCGATATATAATGCAGTGCTTCCTGTATGTTTGCGTCGTTGTAGGTGAAATAGGAATAAATCCCGTGAACTTTCGGTTCTAGGCCGTTGCTTAGACGAGTCTCGCCAACGAGCATGATATTAATATCATTATCGTTGATGAAAAGCTTGAGCTCTGACAGCCGGTCTCGAAGTCCGTTCGTATTCCAAAATGCAATTCGAATAAATTCGTGAGAGTTATTCACGACATTGTTAGCCATTGGTGAAAGTGAATAAGGGGAGGAAGTTAGTGGCTTTTGCCATAAACTTCCATATATATTCTCGACAGGATTTTTGCCCTCTTTAGAGGAAAGAGCATCCATCATTTGAGCGTATACTTCCTTAGGTGGGATTTTTATGGGCTCCGAAGACTTCTGTGGAGATAGTGTGGTAGTGGGTTTATTGCTTGAGAGAACGAAGTTCGCTCACATCTATTTATTGGTTTGACTTTCCTACGTTGCTCCGTGACCCCGTTTTTTTTATGATGCAAGGAGCAAGGAGAGGAAATCCATCATGGACGCCCTTTTAGTAGGGCAGTGTCGGACTTTTACCGACTAAAACCTCTCCTACGTGGATCTATCTGTGAGGGACTGGTTCAATGCCATTGGATTTTCCCAGTCAGAGACATAAGTGAGGAAATCGCTAGATGAATTATTCTATTTTACCGGTCGACCTGCGTAACGCTCTCCTCGAGGCGGGAGCAGCGTCACCGAGAAGTTCACGGTGGCTCATTGGGAATTTGGGTCTAATTGAGTACCAATTAGAACATTTCGGGGCCTTCGACCCCGTTTCCAGTCCAACCAACCCTTTTATACTCGTTTTCTTGTGAGTGCCCCGACCTAAGCATTCCGCAGCTATTCCCATCCATCCATCCAGCCGCGCGATGTGTAAACAAACCACTTAACCTGATAAGTTCTTTCATTAATGAGCAACCAATCAGATTCGTCCATTTTTGACAAACGCCGCATGCTTCTGAAACTTAAGGCGGCAATGTCACCGAGAACTGATAAGCTCCCTAGGGAAATTATCGATAATTAAAAATACAATCGATCTGTCAATGTATAATCAGGTCCGTCCGAATCACGCTTCGGTATAGAATGTAATGAAGCAATTAGTTAATGGAAAAAACGACACTAGAAAACACGGTTAAAAGTGAATATTTGCGGAGGCCATTTGAGCACTTTTGTGAGGTTAGGAAATACGGATTAAATAATAACCGCCAAATTATGACAAAAGACGGAGCGATACGCCAGAGGTACCAACTTACACGCTTAATCATTGTTCTTTCAAAAATTGTATATATAATAATAGTTATTTAAGGTACAAGTGTAAAAAGTAATGCTTTATTGCACGAACTGGCATTTAAAAACACGAGCGAGAAACGAGCGAGTTTTTTTAAAGCCAGGAGTGCAATAAAGAAACTTTTTACACGCGCGCCTTACAAAATTTTATCTTCGATTGTAAAGGATTTCAAAGAATATATTCTTATGAGTAATATTTTAATGCCATTTCAATAATTCAATTAATGAAAACATATTTTACCCGCATTATTTATGGAAAAGATGTTCGTTTTATTGTAATCGCTTCGACTTGCATTAAATAATATCTTCAGAGTTCTTAAATCTGCCATTTGGTTTGTATTATATATTTTATTTATAGTTTATTAGTTATTTGTATCAATTAATAAAAAAATAAGTTTTTCGTCGAAGTATATTCATCTGTCAAATTTGACAATTCTGTGGAATAAAAACAGTTTGACATTACCGTGCAATAAAAACGTAAAAAAGCACTAGTGCTTTAAAAAACCACTTTTACAATGAAAAATTATGCAAAAAGCGTCTACTTTCTGTACGATCGTAGATAAATAAATAACAATAATAAAATTGTATCAATATGATTTTGTGAGTTATGTGAAGTTTACTATTTAATTAATAAATAAACGTAGTTATATTACTTTTCCTATTATAACTAATTTACATTTTTAAACAAAGACGGCCACGAAAAACATATATTTTTGATTCGATGGAAAACTAGATTTTGTTTTTACTAGATTAAAAGTATATTACTTTTTTTGAGGGAAAACCGTAAAATATATCAAATATTATTAAGAGGCAAAAACGTTTTTAAATTTAATGGTCTTTCAAATTGTTTCAATTTGTTAGTTTTTATTGGATGCAGTAATAAAACAATATTTTAGTTTTCAAGCGGTGGTACTACTGGTTTCTATACTTCCTGCTAATTACTAATGCCCATAATAACTTAAATGATATACTATATTATGATAGTTATTAATTATAAATTTCATTCAATTCGAATAAAGCGTTCAATTGTCATAGACAAAAGGAATAAAACAAATTTGAACTTTGAAGACAAATTCCGGCTTAACCGTAAACTTTTTGATATAGATAAGTTGTGTTAAATCATCATATTTTCGCCCCAGGAATCCATGACCAGGCCATAAATATTATGTTAATAATAGGTAATTGATTAAAAACTCACAAGGTGTGTTTCAATTATTTTTTTAATATTACTCGACTAGTAAATGAAAATGATGATGTCTAACACTTAATAAACAAGTGAAGTAAGGAATAAACTATGTGTTATTTTCATTTACAAAACACGTCACGTAAACTCAAACCAACAATAGTGACCCGACTAGTTTCGGCACTGGGCCATTATAAAGAATAATGTACAAACGTAATTTTATATACAGGGTTGCAGATATGTATGGAAACAGTCGAATATCTCCTAAAGTAAGATAGTTAGCGAAATATGTTAAGATACAAAAGTTTTAGGATTTTTTTAAAAACTATCAGAATAAAGACAAATTAAGTGTACAGGATCAGCCAAAAAGGGATTTTCTTTAATGGAACACCCTGTATATTATTCCATATTTCAATTCATCTAAACAAAATTCGTATAGCACATCATAAAGCTAAACTTGACCGAGTTATCGAAGTTAAAAAATATTTTTTTTATAAATTATACAAAAATAATTTGACATCAAGTTACCTTTCACAGTTTCCATCTCCATAACAACGCTATGACTTACCTACCATTAAAAGGTAACTTATATGCCTAACATTTTTTTATAATTTATAATAAAAAGTGATTTTCAAAGTACGATATCTCTAAAACGGTTATATAATAAAGTTTAGCTTTATGATGTGCTATACGAATTTTGTTTAGAATTTCGAGATGAATTGAAATATGGAATAATATACTGAGTGTTCCATTAAAAAAAAGCAAGTTTGTTTCGTCCTGACTTTTTGGCTAATCCTGTATACTTAATTTATCTTTATTCTGATACGTCTTAAAAAATACTAAAACTTTTGTATCTTAACATTTTTCGCAAGCTATCTTACTTTAGTAGTTATCCGACCGTTTCCATACATATCAGCGACCCTGTATAATCTGTTAAAATTACGTTTGCACATTATACTTGATAATGGCCCAGTGCCAAAACTAGTAAAAAATAAAAAATAAAGTAAAACAAACAAATTGAGTTTTAGTTAATTTTATTGATATTGATTATACTCTTCACGAAATTCCAAAACAAATATCAAATGAATTTTTTTTTTTTTTGACATAAGCTTATGCCATTCAGTCACGACATGGATTGTATTTTTGTATTTTTAATAAACGCATGAGACATACACTAAAAGCTCCCAATATTATTATTACCTGAGTAAGTTATTTATATTTTGGTTTTGGAGTTAATAATAAACTTGTAAATTGCACAGTAGACTTCATATCTATCTAGAGACACAATATGTGTTATGTTAATAGGTAACATTGTATATTGCAGTTCTGCAACGGTTTTTATTTCTATCCTGTGGTGCTATTTCGGATTTAGTTAGGGAACATTGTGTAAACTGGGAACATCATTAACATCGAAGAGAGGACGCCCTTCTTCTTCAATACTGTCATCTAACGATACTCCTAAAGAATGTTACCTTTGCAATAAAATGCTCTGACAATGTTCTGTATGGTATCATATTAAATGTGAAAAAGACGCAGCACAGTCCGAAGAAACGGAGAACGGCCACAAAATATGGATTTGCTATATGTTAGAAAACATGTCTATTTTAAGCTTGAATTAGAAAATGAAAACAAAGCATTACGCGAAGAAGTTGAAAATTTAAAGAGCACTCCCAGCGAAGAACTTATAACTGAAATTATTGATAGTATGGAGAGGCAAAATAACATTATTCTCTATAATGTAACTAAATTTACCTCGTCCGATATCGATGTAAGGAGAAATCATAATCTTAAAGAATTAAGAATTTAATACTTCTGCTATGTTCCCGAGGTTAGTGTTAACATAAATAAAATTAATAATTTTTTAACGTAAAATCTTAGTAATCCGCGGTAATGGCGCCAGCAAAAAGTATCGATGTTGATAAAGTGTGCATTCAATGCTCAGTGAGTGTCAAAAAATTTGTGGAATGTGCAGATTGTGAAAATGTTTATCATCCAATGTGTGCATTAAAAATTCGTGGCATGTTCGTCGATAATACTGGTAATATTCATTGTTGTGGAAACCTAACCTCACAAGACACAATCGGAGATTCCGATACTGAAACTGTCTATCAAGAGGCAGATGTAAATAAGGAAGTCGACTACATGAAAAGGACAATTCAACATAAAGATGAAATTATCCTAGAACTAAGAGATAAAATAATAGTTTTAAAAAAATATATGAGTTGCCTGGAACAAATGAAGCAGCAAGAACCATCTATTATTTCAATTAATAAGCAAAATAATCCAGCTGTAGAAATTGAATTATCTCGAGAGGCAGAAATAACAAAAACCTCGTTCGACGATTTTGGAAATATTTCGATTAATACGAGTGCAATGATCTCTGATCCACAAAAACTTGGCGAGACAACAACAACGGAAACAAAAACAATCAATAGCTCTATCAAATCAAAAACGATTAACGCTTCCACGGACTCTGAAATCGCTGTCCTACAAGAAAATAATGGGGCAGGGATAAGAAAAATAAATAATAACATTACTATATTAAAAACCAACAAATTTGTTGTTGGCAGAAACAGTAAATTTAACGATGCAGCTTTTATAGAAGATAAAAAACTATGGTTTCATGCTGGAAAATTCAATATTAATTTTTCAACCGAAAAATTAAATAACTTTTTAAAAGATAAACTTGAGAGTAACCATTTCTCAATAGTAGAATTAAACCGCGGAAATCATCGTTCGACAGAAAATTACAAATGTTACAAAATTGGAGTTGCAGAGGAGTTTCAATCAAGTATAATGAATCCCGATTTATGGCCTGCAGGTAAAAAGGTAAGCCTTTTTCGTCCCTTTCGCCCCCATAATTTTCAATCCAAACGACAACGAACAAGTCAAAGCCACAGAAAATACAACAAAAATTAAAATTCTCCACCAAAACGTTAGAAGTGCATTCAACAAACTAACTGAAATATATGCAGCCATCCAAGATGAACGACCTAATATCATATGCATGACAGAAACTTGGAGCAATAAACAGAATATTAGTATAACTACACTACCTGGATACACTGTTGTATCACATTTTATCAGGATAAATGGACATGGAGGGGGAACAACAATTCTCACTGATGACAAGTTCAAAGTAAAACATTATAGGCGGGCAGATCTATTTTCTATTGAATTACATATTGAATGTGCCGCTTGTATTGTGAATATTAAAAATATTAATATTGGAATTTTAAGTATTTACCGACCACCAGGTGGCGACATACATATATTTTACGATAAATTCACTCAAATATTAAAAGAACTGCAACAATCATGTAAAAATATTATTATATGCGGGGATTTAAATATTAATTGGCTAGACGGGTGCAATTCTACAAAAATACTAAGTGATATCTACGAATCTTATAACCTAAACAATAAAATACATAACCCGACTAGATTTGATAATATAGGATCATGTGCAACGCAAATCGATTACGCGGTCAGCAATCTACCAGCTGAGTGTTTTACGGCATACAATATTAATCTAAATCTATCTGACCATCTTGGTCAGATATTAGAGGCGAGTTTCAATGAAAATGTATATAAAAGGGAAAACTATATGATTCGTCGAACAGTTAAGGAATATAATATAAACGAATTAAAATACAGATTAAGCAAGGTTAATTGGAATTGTATTGAAACCCATGACGTCAATACATCATATAATAGCTTCTTAGAAGAATTGTTACATCACTTCCATATTAGTTGCCCAGTATTAAAGAAAACTATCAAACAAAATAACACACGGAAAGACTGGATAAATCTTGAAGTCAAAACATCAAGTAACAACCTAAAAAATTTATTTAGATTAAAAATAGAATCTCAATCGCATGAATTAGATGCGTTATACAGAAAGGAAAAGAAAATGCACAAACAATTAATTCTTAAAACAAAGAAAGCTGCACTCTCTAGTCAAATTGAACATGCGACTAATAAACAAAAAGAAATCTGGAATATTGTGAATGAAGAACTAGGCAGGAATACCAAACATAAAGATATTACTCTAGTAGACAATGGAAATATTGTACATTCTTCACAAGTTGCAAACGAGTTTGGTAACTATTTCTCTACTATAACACAGAAGAAATTGCAAACACATTTCGGAGACAACGTATCACAACAATGTACAACATCAAACCAGATTCAAAATACCACATTTTTCCTAAAACCCGTGTCCCGTCAGGATGTACTTAATGTTATTATGTCGCTAAATAGCAAGACAAGCTCTGGAATAGATGAGATAAGTTCAAAAATACTTAAAGAAATTGCAAGTGAAATAGCTGATCCATTGACATACTTAATAAATCTGTGTTTTGAATCTGGATTATTTCCCGATTCCTTGAAAATGGCTAAAGTTGTGCCAATTTACAAAAAGGGACCTGAAACAGATATTGAAAACTATCGGCCAGTATCAGTATTAAATGCAATTTCAAAAGTATTTGAAAAATGTCTGATGAATCAAATGTGGGACTACATTACAAAACATAAAATATTAGCAAACAATCAACACGGATTCCGCACAGGAAGGTCAACCGAAACAGCTAGCATAGATTTACTCGAGCAAGTGAATAAGCAGATGGACTTAGGGATGTGTGTTGCCGGTTTGTTTTTTGACCTCTCAAGAGCATTTGACACTATTAATTCGTTATCAGTGTACAATAAACTGTGTGCCTTGGGTATTCGCGGACATGTTGCCGAGTTAGTGCTTTCATTCCTTACCGGGAGGAAAATGTACACTTCTGTGAATCAAAATAAGTCGAAGATATTTAAAATAGACTCTGGTGTCGCACAGGGTTCAACACTGGGCCCTCTTATCTTTTTACTCTACATTAATGATATAGTCGAACATGTAACTGACGGATATATGGTCAATTTTGCCGATGACACGGCTGTTATTGTGTCTGGAAAAACGCAAACAGAACTTCTAAATAAAATTGATTCGGTTACAAATGAAATGACGGCATGGTGCAACAAAAATAATTTGCTTTTAAATGCTGATAAAACAATTAAACTGCAGTTCTTCAATAGAAAACCTGTAATAAATCGTTTACAACAAGAAGTATTAACTGTAAAATTTTTGGGATGCTTTGTAGATGAAAGACTGTCATGGAAGCAACATATTGACCATATATCTGCTAAGATGAACAGCGCTTATTATGCAATTTTCAAATTGAAAAACTCACTCAGTTTAGGATCACTACTAAATGTGTATTACTCATTAGCATATTCACACTTGACTTACCATATTATTTCCTGGGGGAGGGCAGATATTAGTAGACTAATTGTTTCCCAAAAGCGACTAATCCGTCTTATATTTAATATCAAAAGAATGGATACATGCAGAGATACTTTTCGTGCCTATAATATACTCACCCTGTCATGTATATTTACTTATAAATGTGCTGTTTATGTACATAATAACTGTGAATTATTCAAGCAAAATAAGGACACACATAATTATCATACTAGAAATAAAGAGTTATATAGAATCACACTTCATAAGACAACTTTGTATGAGAAATCCGGTAAATACTCATGCTTAAGTATATACAATAAATTACCAAATTACATTAAAGCTATTGCTAAACTAAATTCTTTCAAATTTCATTTAAAAAAGTTTCTCATACAAAAGTGCTACTATAGTTTTAATGAGTTCATGTCGGACACGATATAATTTTTTTAATTGTATGTAATCTGTACTGTAATACTGTGTATCGTACTTCTTATGATTTTTTGTTATTGTATTGACAACTGTATTTGTATATGCGTATGTATTTTAATTTTAATTTAAATGTATCTACACAGTATTTCTTTCTTTTTAAATTTTGACGTTTATATCTATCAAATGTATATGTGCTATGCTGTACTGTGCATTGTAAACGATGGCTAAGTAAGTAAAATAAATAAATAAAAAAATAAAAAACTAATAATTAGAAAAAAACACGAAAATATTTCGTAAATCTACAAAAAATGAGTCTTGTAAAGACTACAAAACAAATCACTTATTGAAGCAACAACTTCTCTGGCTAATACCTCGACAGACATTGAATGATACAAAAGTAATTTGCGTGTTACAAATAGCAAGGCTTTCAAAGCAACCCTAGTTTGAACGTATTCATTTCTGTAAAATAAACTAAAAATGGTTGAATGTACGTTAAATAGTTTCTGAGTGACTATGGTATAATAAATTTGTGTTAAATCATCATATTTTCACCTCAGGAATCAATGGCACAGCCATTTCCCGACATTAACGGGACACTGTATATACTCGTATTTGCTCGTAGAATTTGTTTTCTCGTTAAAATTTTCATTTCCAAAAACGCTCCATATCTATATGCAAAAGTTTATAGTTAAGCCGGAATTTATCATCAAAGCTCCAAACAATTTTATTTCTTTTGTCTATAACAATTAAACGCTTTATTCGACTATGAAATTTATAATTAATAACTACCATAATATATTATTTTAGTAAATACAGGGAGGGCATCATCTATTTTGTGTAAGTAGATACTAGTAATGTGTTTAATACCATCAATTAAATAGTGCGGTTAAACACATATTATTTAAATAGTATAACCTGTATATATTTACCTAATAACCTGCCTCATTCATGGCATATTTAATTTTTGTTACATTTAGATAAATTTTTGTATGTTTAAAGTAAATCTGCAACAATAAATATTGATTATGAAATAAGAAATAAGAAGAAAACTACAAGAATCTGTAGAAAAATTTCATTGAATTATTGTTATTAAAAAAGCTTAAGGGCATTAAATTATAAACGGTGATTTTCTATTATTGTATCTCAATAATTTTTAAAGCAAGTTTTCAATAGTACAATTTAGATTTCACTTTCTTCACAACATATATTTTTATGTGCTAGAAATGCATTAAATTCGGTTGACCAGAAAGTGACCAGATGTTGTTATTTCTGTTGATTTATTTGTTGAGTTAGTACATACAAAATACAATGCACCTTGAAGAAAGTGAAATTACATGTCACTAATTATGTCACTAAAAGCTTAATAATCGCTTAAAGTTTCATTTTAAAATCTCATTTACTTTTAAAGATTTGATACATTAATACAAATTTACTTCTTGATTACGTTTAGTTGCCGTTACAATAATATATTTGTTAATTTTAGTAAACTTATTAATTAAAATGTATCTATAAATACCTATTTATCATAAGTATAATTAATTTAAGCAGATTGTAGAAGCATATTGAAATCAAATTTTACATAACTGTAGAAAATAGCCTTTTAATAATGTTTTACAAAATTCTGTGTTTTCGGTTTACACTTAAATACATTTAGAGTGGAAAGACATTCAGGGAGTCCGCAGTGGTTCAGGTAAAACCCCCTTAACTCAGATAGCCAATCCGTAGCTACGAGCACGGTCGAGCATAAACCAAGCGTCGTCTTGAAACCCTCCTTTGACCACTACTGTGATTCCTTTTTACTATTTTTTGGAAATAACTTATTTTATGTCTGATTCCATCTCGGAAATCAGAAAAACTTTGAAAACTAATAAAACTGCAATAATATTTCGACGCAATTCGCAAACGTAATCTACATTTTCTACTCCTATAATGAAATAACATTATTATTGTTTACGTTTTGATTAAGAAATGTAGTACATTTTATGTTATGTATATATTATATATTCATTGTCATAGCAACCATTGTAGCACTAGTGCTACACGTCAAAATAATGGTAAGTAGTAATAGTGAGCGTAGTTTTGTTAAAAAAATCAAACCCTACGGCAAATGTTCCATTATATACATGATCTCCAAGAACATTTCATAACTGTATCAATATCACGTATATTTTTAATAAATTAAAATTTGTTCAAGGTTAATTAGTAGAAATCTATATTTGTATTTTTTAATTCATATGTATAATCGTAGAAAAAGTATAGTGTACAATTCGCATACAATGACCATTGCCCACTCGTATGAATTTCATACTCGTGGGCAATGGATATCATTGTATGCTTATTATACAATATACTATTGTACAAGTGTGGAAATGTTACGCTTTTCCGCACGAGAGTAGAATGTTGGAATGCGAGCCAGCGAAGCGAGCGAGTGCATCAAGTTCCTACTCGAGTGCGGAAAAGCGCATTTCCCACGCGTTGTACACACTATTTTTTCACATACTGCATATAACATCAATTATAAAGGTGTTTGCGATATTATTTTTTACACTGACATATAAAAATTAAGTTATAATTATCGATAGTACGTGTGTTGTATATATTACTTAATGTATGTAATTGACATTAACATTGATTAATAGTAAATAAAAGTAGTGCGGAAAAGTTTATCCATGCGGAAAATTTTACTTTTCTCAACGATTTTGGATGCGGAAATGTAATGTATTTCTATTCAGTATGTGAAGAGGTAATTTGCGTGTTACAAATAGCAATGCTTTCAAAGCAACACTAGTTTGAACGTATTAATTTCTGTAAAATAAACTAAAAATGGTTGAATATACTTTAAATACTTTCTGAGTGACTATGGTATAATAAATTTGTGTTAAATCATCATATTTTCACCTGAGGAATTAATGGCCCAGCCATTTCCCGACATTAACGGGACACTCTGTATATATTTGCTCGTAGAATATTTTTTCTCATTAAAATTTTCATTTCCAAGAATACTCCATATTTATATCCAAAAGTTTACGGTTAAGCCGGAATTTGTCTTCAAAGTTTCAAACAATTTTATTTCTTTTGTCTATAACAATTGAACGCTTTATTCGACTATGAAATTCATAATTAACAACTACCATAATATATTATTTTGTAAATACAGGGCGAGCATAATCTATTTTGTGTAAGTAGATACTAGTGTGTTTAATACCATCAATTAAATAATGCGATTAAACACATATTATTTAAATAGTATAACCTTTTTTTTTTTTTTTGGGGAAGGGGGAAAATCTGCACGCTCATCCGAGCATCAGACACCACGCCGCCAGGATGGCGTGGTAGTGTGGGGATGGTCTGGTGGACTGACCGACCCACTAAAAACCCCCTTCTGCCTGTACATGGGCTACCCCGGAACCGCAATGAGCATTACCTCGGGGTAGCAGGCTGCGGCATTTTGTTAGTGAATGCCGCTGATGTTAGCCTGGCCTCGTCCTGCTTCATCCTGATGTTAGCTCGCGGAGCAGCGTCTCCTTCCGTAGGAGGACCGCCCTCGCGTACCTCATGACAGACGCCCAGCTCTCTTCATGTTCGAGCATTCGTCCGACGATGGCTTCAGGCTCGTCCGCCACTCCGATCGCCTCCCACATCTCCGATCTCTCTTCCTGCCACTCGGGGCATTCAAGCAGGGTGTGGCGCGCCGTGTCTCTCGGGCTGGGGCACCACTTGCACCCCTCGCTTTCAGACTTCCCAATCCGGCACAGGTACTCCATGAAGCACCCGTGTCCGGATAGCATCTGTGTCAAATGGTAGTCCATTGTGCCATGCCTCCTATTTGTCCACTCTTCAACGTTCGGAATGAGGGTCCGCGTCCAGATCCCCTTGACTTCATCCCGCTCATCCCATCTGGACTGCCATCTGGCCATGAGGCGCTCACGGGCCTCCCGCTTGGCCGTGGTGCGGCACCGACCCTCCTTCGTCTCCGCGTGCACTTCGGCCCTGGATCTAAGCTCCAGATCGGCAGGCGCAATTCCTGCCAGGACCTCGGCCGCGTCTGTGGAGACCGTCCTGTAGGCCCTCGCGACGCGTAGGGCGCCCGGTCTTAGGGCGCCGCGTAGCCGTTCGCAGTTGCGTTGCGCACTGACGCACGTGGCCCACGCGGGAGCAGCGTAGAGTAGCTTGCACTTGGCCACCCCCATGAGGAGGCGGCGCTTCGCGTCCGCGGGTCCGCCGATGTTATTCATTAGGCGTGACACTGCTCTCGTGGCGCGTGCCGCACACATCGCCGCTTCTGCCACGTGCCCACTGTGCAGAGGATTAGCCTCTATCTGGACGCCCAGGTACTTCATCCGGGGCGTCACGGCGACGTCCTGGCCTAAGAGCGGGATCTTTTGGTCCCTGGGTCTGCCTGCGCGGCGTCGCCCCAGCCATACTGCGCCCGTCTTCTGTTCGGCGACCTTCAGGCCTACAGACCTCATCCACTCGACTGCCCTTCCCGCAGCATCGTTGGCCGTGGCTATGACATCCTGAATGTCACGTCGGCGCACTACTATCAGGATGTCATCGGCGAACCCGATGACGTCCACTCCTACCGGCATGTTCAGCCTGAACACCCCATCGTAGGCCATGTTCCAGAGGAGTAGACCGAGGACCGACCCCTGGGGTACGCCGCCGTGGACTCGCCACCTGTCCTCTCCGCCGTCAGGTCTTGCTACGAGGACAGCCCTGTCGCGAAGGTAGTCGGCAACCATCCGAGTGAGGTAGCCTGGGGCTCTCTTCTCCTGGAGGACGTCCATTATCGCCGGCCAGGGGATTGAGTTGAAGGCATTGCTGACGTCCAACGCTATGGCCAAGCAATGCCTTCTTTCCCTCAGCGGGCCGCTGTTGGCCTCGTCCGCCAGCCTCCTTACCTCCAGGAGCGCATCAACCGTGGACCTGCCCTTGGTGAAGCCAAACTGTCTTGGCGAGAGGCCACCCACGCTCTCCAGCCAGCTGCTCATGCGGTCGCGGATCAGCCGTTCCAAAACCTTCCCCTCGGCATCCAGCAAGCACAGTGGCCGGTACCCGCCCGGGGAAGTAGGGTCCTTACCGTCCTTGGGGAGAAGCACCAGCCTCGCCGTCTTGTAGGCTCGCGGAAACTTCCCCTCCCTGAGGCAGCGGTTGTAGAATTCCGTCGCGTGTCCGGGGTCGTGGGCCGCAAAAGCCTTGAAGGCCTCGTTGGGAATGCCGGCCGGGCCAGCCGCCTTGCGGTTAGGGAGTGCCATCGCCGCTGCCAGGACCTCCTCGGTTGAGAAGGGCTCCGCGTCCTCATCTGGGCCTATGCTGGCTGTGTGGTCGATGTTAGGGGGGAATAGGGCGGCGAGAATCGCGGGCATTCCACCTGTCACTAAGGCAGCCGCGTCAGGGCGTGTGGCGCCCATCCTTTTAGTGACGATCCTGTAGGGTCTACCCCACGGGTCCTCCTCGACCTCTTCCAGGAGATTGTTCCAGGCGCGGGCTTTGGCTATCGTAATTGTCGCCTTGAGGGCCATCTTTGCCGCTCTCGCTGCCTCTTCCAGGGTGTCGACCTCGGGAGTCGGTAGACCGTGTCCCCTTGCTCTGGTCACCTGCCTCCTGGTGGCGTTGGCCTTGTCGCGCGCCTGGCGGACCTCGTCGCTCCACCAGTAGACTCTTCTTCTTCTCGTAGCCGTCCTCCTGGGCATTGCGGCGTCGCAGGCAACACGCAGTTTGGCAGCTACCTCCTCCGACAGCTTGTCCAGGTCCGCGGGGTCCTCACGCCTGCCATCGTCGAGTGCGTGCCGGAAGGCGTCCCAGTCGGCACGTCTTACCTCCCAGCGGGGCCCCCTGAGTGGCGCTGGTGCGAGGGTGTTCGTGTGATCACAGACCTTGAATGCAATATGGCGGTGGTCGC